>SMMW01000505.1:0-62283 GCA_004794655.1 Marisa cornuarietis | reverse complement strand
TGGTCCGATGACTGAAACAAATGAATAATTATCATTATTACACACTAACACAAACACACACGTCCACTTATATACTTTCAAACGCATTCACACACACACACACATTCCCATATTCTTTCTCTCTCTCACACACACACACACGCACACACACACTCATGCAAAAACCTAACAATGTGGTTGTAATGTCGAATATTCGGATGATCTGTCGTCCTACGACTACAGCAGGTATCTTCCAGTACCACGGAACCTCGGGTAATGGGGGGCCAAACATTTTAAATATAGTGTTTGTAGTACTATAGACATAGTATTTAGTTTCACTATACACATACTGTTAGATTGTACATAGACACAATGTTTGACTATACTATGGACTGGTTTGGTTGTACTAGAAATATAGTGTTTGGTTGCACTATAGACAGAATGTTTAGTTGTACTATAGACATATTGGTTGTTGTATAGACATAGTGTTTGAGTGTACCATAGATATAGTGTTAGGTTGTACTATAGACATGTGTGTGTGGAAACGTGTGCGTGTGTATGTTTGTGCGTGAGTGCTTGTTTGCTTGAGTGTAATTTTGTTTCTTAGTTTTGGGTTTAAAGTCTTCCTGTGTATTTTACGTATTATTAGTTGAACGCCTTCTGACATTAAGAACATTTAATTTGTGACAAAAATTTTGCAATAAAGATAAAGCCTATCTGCCCTTTGTCCATGTTCACACATTTGCATCTCCCTTAACATTTGCAGAACATCGATAATAATCACATTTTATTATAAATAATAATAATAATAATAGTGAAGATTTTTATAGCGCATATTCACACTCATAGAGAGCATGCTCTTAGCGCTTAAAACGAGGAAGAGACGTGGACTAAGTAGATACAGAAGAAAGAGGACAAAAGAAAACGACAGTACTGATGAAACAGAAAACAAAAGGCATCAAGTAACAAGAACAGAGAAATCTAGTGATTCTGCGAGAAAGATGGGTAAAGTAGCAAGAGGGAAGGGGGTGCGGTTAAGAAGGACGAGCATTGTGTGGACTGTGTTAGGAGTAATGCTCAAGGAAGAGGTGCGTTTTCAGTACAGATTTGAAAGATTCAGTTGTAGGAAGGTGGCGGATATGGAAAGGAAGAGAGTTCCATTGTTTTGCAGCACAGTAGCCAAAAGTCCTGTGACCATAAATTGTTGTTCTGGTGACAGGAACAGTTAGGATACGGTCGTCAGACGAAGAGCGGAGTTGTCTGTCCGGAGAGTAAGGGATGAGAAGTTCAGAGAAATAGTCAGGACAGGAGCCAGCAAAGAAATTAAAATACAGCACAGACAGTTTGTACTGAATGCGAGAACGGATGGGTAGCCAGTGTAGAAAACGAAGGAGAGGAGTGACATGGTCCCTTTTCGTGGCTCTAAGCACCAGACGCACAGCGGAGTTCTGTACTCTCTGAAGTCTCTCAATGAGGGATGAGGGGCAGCCTGCCAGCAAGGAGTTGCAGTAGTCAAGTCGTGAAAGAACAAACGCACAGACAAGAGTGTTGGTAGCGCGTGTAGAGAGAAAGTGACGGATGGCACCGATCTTACGGATCTCATAATAGGCAGACCGACAGACAGCTGCTACATGTCTATGGAGTCTCATGTCATCAGTGACAATAAATCCCAGATTCCTAACGGATGACGTGAAGGTGATGTTGCTGTCGCCCACCTTGATGTGATTGGGCAGACTGACGAGTGAAGGTTGGTGTCTTCTTTTATGGCACAAGAGGGCTTCCGTTTTATCATCATTTAGTTTAAGCTTGTTTTTTACCATCCAGCCCTTGACATCGCTGATACAAGCTTCTAGAGAGCTAATAGCAGAGTGAGACTCAGCCGGCGGAGTGGAACAGTAAAGCTGCGTGTCATCAGCATAGGATTGATTAGAAACCTGGTGAGACCGGATGCATGATGAAAGGGGCTTAGTATACAGGATGAACAGAACTGGGCCAAGTACTGAGCCTTGGGGAACACCACAGAAAAGTGAAGCAGGGCGAGAAATCTGACCATCAACTAACACAGTCTGGGTCCTATCAGTGAGATAGGAGTTGAACCATGAGAGCGCAGGTCCAGAAATCCCGTAGAGGGTGTGGAGTCTGTGAAGAAGCAGAGAGTGGTCTTTAGTGTCAAATGCAGCAGACAGGTCCAGTAGGGTTAATGGAGAGACTTCACCACTGTCAAGAGCAGATAATATGTCTGTTGTTACTTTAATAAGAGTGGTCTCAGTGCTGTGAAAGGGTCTATATTCCGACTGAGCTTGTGGGATAAGATGGTGCTCTTGTAAGTATGCCCAGAGCTGTGTCAAAACTATTTTCTCTATGATCTTAGAGAGAAAAGACAAGTTAGAGACTGGGCGATAGTTGTTTAGCACATTGACATCAAGCGTGGATTTCTTTAGAAGTGGCCTCACCACCGCACTTTTGAACAAAGACGGGAAAACACCTGACGACAGGCTAACATTTACAATATGTGTGATGGCAGGAAGTAGAGTATCTAGGCACTCGAGCAGAAGGCTTGTGGGCATCGGATCTATAACTCGCAAGTTGTTGGTTTAGCTTTTAGGATAACCGCTTTCACATCGGTCTCAGAGACTGGTAGGAACTTGGACATGGAGCATCCTGGGAGGACATCACAGGAGATGCTGTCAAGCACTGACACAGAGTCTAAAGATGATCGAATGTCCGATATCTTGCTGGTGAAATAATCACTAAACACTTGCGGCAGCAGTGAAGCAGGGTAGGCAGTAGGCAGTGGTGTTGCTGTCTTAGATCCAGTCATTTTATTGCAAATGGCAAAGAGCTTTTTGGAGGAGGTGCAGTTAATTATTTGGCCCTGAAGATATGATGCTTTAGCCACATAAATGCATTTTGCAACGCTGCGCTTTGCGGCATTATAAATTTCTTTGTGGATGGCGAGTCCAGTCTTCCGCCAAACACGTTCAGCTCGCCGGCGCGTGCGCTTCAGGTCACGGAGTTCAACGCGGATGTGTGAATACCAAGGCGCACATTTAGACTGGCGCATCAGACGTCGAGACACTGGGGCACGTGGTCATCAACTACTCTACGTAAAACACAGTCAAGTTGCTCGGCAGAAGATGGTTGGAGGAGCGGCATCTGCAGCTGTGCTTTGAATGCCAGTCTATCGACATTTCGTAATGACCGAGTGGATCTAAAAACTGGCTCCGATGATGGGCATTTGTGATCAAGTTCGATCAGTACACAGTAGTGGTCAGATGAGAGATCGTGGGAAACATCAACTGACTGGACTAAGTGGTCATCAGGTCGATGTATGACCCAGTCCAGGATGTGATCTCTTTTGTGAGTTGGTTGCGACACGGACTGGACAAAACGAAAGGTGTGCAACATTTCAGACATTTTGACAGTGTCAGGATGAGAAATGTTGTCGAAGTGCACATTCACATCTTCGAGGAGTATGGCGGGTCAGTATAGTGTATTGCTATAATCCAAGAGATCATGGAATTCCGAGAAAAATGTAGAGGCTGTAAGTTTGTTCGTTGCACTAGGAGGAGGTCTGTAGATGCAGAGCAGGTGTATCGAGCAATGAGGAGCCGAAGAGGAGACTTGTACAAATTCAAAAGACGCGTGAGGGAACGATACGGCAGTAGTAAAAGACAGGTACTTGGCAAGTGATGATCTGTAGATTATAGCAATACCACCACCACGTGTAGGGCGGGGGAAAGATTTCAGGCAGTAGCCCACTGGAGTAAGATCGACACACACGCTCTCGTCACCTCGCTGTTTAAGCCACGTCTCGGTGATGATGAAAATATCAAGGTGGCGGTCTGTCACAAATTCTACGATTTCAACTCGTTTCAGTGACTGTTGTGCGGACGATACCGACTGAGCGTTGAAAAGCCCAACATGGAGGCGAGTGTTCAGTTGTCGTGTGCGGGAAACTTGGGCGACTACTGATTTCTGGCGATCATGTTGGTTTGGTCGCCGAGATGTAAAGTTATTTGACCCAGTTGGTCGGTCGTGTTTCCAGCTGGTGTTACTGGTGGTTATGTCAACTGGTTCACTTTGATCACGGCGATGCTGGTGTCGCCGACGACCGCCACGGAACGGGCGGCGTTTTCTCTTTCGAGAAATATCACAGTGGCTATGAATGTTAAGTACGAAGCACGGTGCAAAGCGCTAATGAGCGATCAGAAGTCTTAAACCTCAGTGATATAAGTTCGTGCCTACCGTAGATAATTTTCTTGTATGGGAACGCGCTGGGGTGGCTGCGTCGTCCTGTCTGGTGCGTTGAGAGTGTCGAAGCAAAGGCCGGCAGAGAGGTTCGGTAGCCATGTTGGAGCACATGGTGTAGTAGGCAGAAGAAAGTCCAGCAAAGAAAACTTTGAAAACGTCCTTCTTCCACGAGCGAGCAATCCACAAACATTCCGGAGTAGATGTTTTCAAATAAGGAAGCAGAAGATGTAGAGAACATGAGAGAAAGATCAGTCAATCACAGTGAAATACATATAATTTGTAGAGCTGCCCCATCAAGCGCATTATGCGACAAGGGCAGGTAACTCTCAAGTGTGAAGTTAAGTGTCAGGAATCGCTTGAGCTACCCTGTGAAATAACTGACTTATCTGGTCATGCGTGCTGACTGCCAATAGTCTCCTCATTTGGCCTCCCACAAGTGCTCGATGGGAGTTAAGTGAAGTGAGTCTAGGGATACCTCTGGTCCGTCGAGCGCATCGATGAGTTTGTGACATGGTGCGATTCTAACTTTCTTGTTTTGAACGCCAGCAAGACCAAAGAAATGATATTTGATTTTCGAAAGGAAAAAGTGGTTGTCCATTCTGTTTACATCAACGATGCAGTTATTGAGATGGTTACAAAGTACAAGTACTTGGGAGTACTGCTAGATAGCAAATTAACCTGGTCTAGTCATGTGGATGCTGTTTTTAGAAAAAACACAGTCAAGATTGTTCTTTTTGCGCAAACTTAGATCTTTTCAGGTTTGCAACAAGATGTTGTGTATGTTTTATCAGAGTATGGTGTGTAGTGTGGTAGAGTTTGCAGCGGTGTGCTGGGGAGGGAGTGTGTCTATGCGCGACACTGGCAGGCTGAACAAGCTGATAAGGAAAGCGAGCTCGGTTGTAGGTCAGAGCCTTGAGCCATTTGAACCTCTGGTTGAGAGAAGGCTGGCCAGGAAGGCTAGAGGTATTCTGCTCGACTCAGACCATCCCCTCCACGGCACACAGTGAACTACGCGTGCACAGTAGTGGAAGATTTGCTATGCCAAGGTGTAGAACAGAGCGGTTTCGTAGTTCTTTCATTCCGGCTGCTGTTAGACTTTTTAACAACGGCAGTGCTATTGGCTGATTTTTGATTGTATGCTTTGAGGATGGCTTTGTAAATTTTATGATTTTGGTAGTTGTGTGGAATATTTTAATTTTTTTTAAAGTTATGGATGTTTGGTATTGAGGAGATGTGTGTTAGTATGGGAAGGTTGAAGTATGTGTAGTATTTTAGGAATTTGTTATTTGTATTATTTTTATATATGCCCTTGCTGTTTTGTCTTGTCTTGTTTTGTTGTTAACAAGTAATAATGACAATAAGTAATCAATGTTTTAAATTTTTGTTCCTCTATCTCACACACTCCCTCCATTCCCAAACGGCTGAGTCCACGTCATACAGACTGACGTCACAGACTCTGACGTCATGGTACAGCTGACCCTGTGACCTGTCGTCTAACAGCACTGAGACGTGTCCCACATTTCTTGGCTTAGTTGCTGATAACCACTGACATCCACAGCGAACATAAAAACTGCTGCTGTTGCTGATGATGTTAATGATGATGATGATCATCATCATTAATATCTTCTTTAGTCATATGGCTTAGAGAGCTTTAAAAATAATTTGACCTTATAGTTTACATTCAGAGAAGTCGCAGGTAGTTTTACCTCGTTTGTAAGTAGATTTACCCGATTCACACCCTCATCAACATTTAATTTAATGCATGTAATAAATTCTTTCATAGTTGTAGAAATATTTTTAGTGTTCTTCTTCTTGTTCTTCTTCTTCTTCTTATTATTATTATAATAAACAGCATCACAACCAGAGATGGCGGCACTTTCGTGTGGTGCTGAGGTGGGGTGTGACAGATGTCGTATCGGACCCACTGTTCTTATTCTGCATATAGCACTAATTGAGAACAGGCCGGATGCTTGGTGTAAAACAATTCGCACACTCACCCGTTATTTTTTCCTTGACAAAGCACACCAACCGCTTATAGAAGCTTGAATGTCTCGTCTTTCTTTTGTGAAAAGGCCCGACTAGCTCAAGTTGAAAAACTGTTACTAAGGTTAAATCTTTGGGGAGTTTTACGAGTCTATGCATCGAGAAAGGTAAATAGCGAAGCGAGGGACAAAAAAAAAAGACATAAAAGGCTGCAAAGCTGATGTATAACAAATGCACACAAAGGTGTAACTAGAGGAAGACACATGAATGTCGTTCCCATTACAGATCACACCCAAACTCCCGACATACATTAACTCATACTTTGCCTGCTATTCAGCGTGAGTCATCACAAACAGAATCACATTACAAGGACGTACACCACTGACACTGTACTGTGCAGATTTTAAATAATCTCCGGGCTTCTTCCATTCTAACGGCTGTCAACATCAACTGTCTGTGCTCCCCACCTCTGTGACTTCAGCTGAAAGTCCAACCTCTCTGTTGTTCATTTGAACTACAACTGAAGATCGACTGTCTCTACTTTCCTTCATCTTCATCTGCGGGGGCTCGTCAAAGTGTTACGTGTTACATATGTTGGGGTAAGTGTATCACTTACTACATCACTAGTGTATAAACACAGTTTTTTTTAAATGTATCAGTAACATCTCGTTTGACTGCAACAGTTAGATTCATTTAACATTTGATAGTTCACAACTCCAGCAACAGCCACAACATCGTCAGAAAATGTTTGCCTTTCTAGAGTTAGGAGAGAAATCATCAGGTGATAATTGTGTTAAGCCAACATATCTTCCTCACCTGTCACTCTGTGAACCTAGTTTGCCTTCGTGTGCGAGAGTGTGTGTGTTTGTGTTTGTTTATGGGCAGTTCCGTACGTAAGTGTTGTCTGCAATTGCTGTGTCTAACATTTTCTACAAACTTGTTGTCTACCATTGCTTCTACTTGCTCTGCTTCTATTTCTCCTCCTCCACCTACTGATATTTTAAAAAGCTCAAAGTGTTCACCAAAGCTTATCTTGGTAGTTGATACCTAAATCCTTTCTCTGTTACCCTGCGATGAATTTGCATGTATAAGAAATGAGTGTCCTGCATGTAGACGTCTGCCAGTCAGGAATGTAAAGACAGGGGGAGGTGGGCGCTTGTGCGTGTACTTGCACGTGTACCTGACAGACAGACACGGGGCAGTGTTACAGTCATAGTCAACTGATTATCGCGGTCTGAATAAAGTAACTTCTGTTTACCGCCATTTCGTATTCCGCTGCCTTAGTATTAATGGCTGTGGTACAAGTGAGCAAACATAAGTTCCATGTATTTGAGAAGCTACCGACAACTGTCCTGATTTTTAAAACTGTCAGGACTTGTCCAGGGCTGCGCAGGTTACACATTTACCAGTAGATGAACAAAAAGACTCTGGCCTTTGAATGTTTAAGGGTGAATGTCTGCAAAACATGTTTATATGAATACTACATGTAGACTATTACCTACCTGCCGAACAAGTTTAATAGCCAATAAAAAGTTCGCGGGGCATTAAGACCAGGATGAAGCCACGTCCTACATTTGATCACGTGTCCATGCTGGGGACATGGGTTGTACCTGTTGTACAGATTCAGCAGGACGGCAGGTATGTAACATCAATAGACTGTCTCTTCTAAAAGCTATAGAAGGTGTCTCCATCAGTTGTCTCGTATCATGTAAGAGTTGACCGACAGCTTTACAGAGATGATTATATTCACGATGAGCATAAAGACCTACAGGACTAGAAGGTACGTGTGCTTCTATTCAAATTCGTCTTTTCACTCCTCTACATTTGAGATCACTGGCGTCTATTGTACATACATCGTGATTTCCATTTTGACTAACTAATTGTAACACTGGAGAACATCCATCTGTAATTTACCACGTGATCATATTGTATACAAAATAATAGTCTACACTGTATACTGTGTCTGGTGTAGTGCCGTTGAAGATGACATGGTGTTGGTGTTCAGTGGGATATGTTTGTAGGTGAGTGGACAAACTTTGATAAAACTGGTCTGCAGTTCCAGACAGCATGAAAGCTTCTTTCTGCTTTAAGACAACTTTTCGATACTTGATCGCATTTAGTAGACCGACCTTATAGTGGTGCATGAAGTTCCTTTAGAGCGCATCTTTTGAATCAGTCTTGAGACATCTGCTACGGTCTGAGAAGGTCCACCATGTGTTTTCACTTTTCTCACAGTGTCAGCAAAATTGGCAGCAAGTCTAGCCTCCTTCTCCAAGAAACTTCACTGTTGTGCCAAGCAGTGTGCTGCAGCTTCCTTGGAAGCAGTGGACAGTCCTAGACTATGTTTGATGCCACAATCGGGCCTTAGTGTCTAATAGTTTTGTGGTCACCGTGTCATGTACCATCAGAGTGCACAGTGATGTGACTTTTCTCAAGCATCTTTACAGCAGCTTGACAATGTATCAAAGCAAGCCTGGCCTTCAGCAGCAACATTTAGTGTAGTCTAAATGCCCGGAGGTTACTCTTAGGAATGTAAGTACCAAAGACATTTTGGTCAGAATCTGGATGACATTTATACACTGTCATGCAGGTATATTGGCAACTCCTTGGAGTCCCAGTAGTGTGCGCCTAACATCATCTTAAAATCTGTTCCCGTCAGCTGTCGTCTGAAGCTGTATGGGTGCATCAGCAACGTATACACTGTACAGCTCTACATTGTACTCAGCAATCTGCTTCTTCCTCTGCCTGTTCTACTTTGTCATCATATAGGGATTATTTTTAACCTTTCTGAAATTTGAAAATTAAAAAAATAATGAACGAGGGAGGCAAGTGCTTTTTGTTTAAAAAAGATACCTTTATGGTCACTAAAGAAAGAGAATAACAGATTTTTTCTTATTGCACAAGTCATTTTATACATCAATGGCTCTTGCTTCCCAAGCTAGTGTAAGGTCACATGATCACACAAATCGTACTTTTTCTCATGGCAACAGCAATAGTAAAACTTATGGTCATAAGCTACAATCACCTGATCTGTTCGTGCAGTTATTAAATATAGAACTTTTGACAAAAAGGAAACACTTTGTTTGTTGCATGGTTTGGGTAGAAAAAAGGTGTTTGGCTGATTTCAGATTTCTTTGCAATTCATTTTTTTAAAATTCAGCATAGCTCGTTGCACAAAACCCTAAATGTGCCTGTTGATCCGTTACAATTCATTGGACGACGCTACATCCGACTGTACATACATCAACATGTGTTGTATTGGTGCTCGTTTACAGGTATTGTACATACATCAACACGTTTTGTATTTGTGCTCGAATACAGATATTGTACATAGATCAAGACGTGTTGTATTTGTGCTCGTTTACAGGTATTGTACATACACGAAGATGTGTTACATTTATGTACGTATACAGGTATTGTAACGTAAGTTAACTATATAGGTGACGCTTTCAGTAAAGACAACCCTGCATATTTAATGTATAAATAAAATTATTTTTTATCTTCTCGTGCAACTAGATTCTCACGTGGAGCGGACATGACAGTCGGTGTAGTTCCTGTCCTGACAGAGACCGCAGACGACAGACGCTGCCTCTGATAGATTTGGTCCTGCTCAGGGGAGACCACTGTCAGCCATGTCTGGTCACCCGCCGTCTGCTCCACAACAGGTGAGACCAGGTGGGGTGACTTCTGATATTATGGGAGGGGTGTGGAGGAGAGAGGTCAAAGAAGTGACAACTTGTACCAACGTTAAAATTATTCTCTGATTTATATTTTGGTGTTTGTTATTGTTGGGTGTGTGGTGTGACAGGAGAAAATGCTTGATATGTCACTGTTTCATCATCATCATCATCATCATCATCATCATCATCATCATCATCATCATCATCATCATCATCATCGTCGTTGTCGTCGTCGTCGTCTTTTGTGCTTTTTACCCTGACCAGTTGTTTTGTGGTGTTCAGTCTATGATGTTCTCCTGTAACTGTGTCGTAAACATCACAGGTAAACTGGCCGAAAGGAGGAGGAGGAAGACAAAGTTCTAGACGCAGTGGTCGGGTCAAAGTTCACCTACACGCCGTGACTGATGAACAGGCTGCACTACTTAGTGATACAGGTGCCTTCTATTTTTATGTTGTGTTATTCTCTTAGGAACAACAGAATGAAGCAGAAAAGAAATCAAGGAGACACAAAACAAGTTTAGAAGATAATATTACAATGTACACACTTGTGCAAACCACAAAACAGCAAAAAATCTGTTGAACTTTTTGTAAGAATAATTCTTCAACAGCTATTTGATGAGAGTTGGCATTGATTCCACCTATTTTTAGCAGTCTTGATGGAGTTTAGGGTCTTTGTTCTACACGTCTATTAAGGTCTGACTCACCTTCTCCCTGGCAGTCCAGTCCGCGCAGGTGCTGCTAGCAAATAGACAACAAGTTCTCAGTATGATTAAGATCCGTCAGGGAATGATCTGTTCAGGTCTGGAACAAGTCTTCTGGTGAGGAGCTCAGTGTATTGCTTTGAGTGCATCATGTCACTGACTGTGTGCAAGAAACTAACGCGATAATAACCCAAACATCTCCCAAACATCTTCTTATGTGGGAGTTACACACATTGGTCAATGGGGACATTCCACAGCGTGTTACCGTGTAACCTCCGATGGTACTGACTTTGCTTCCCCTGGACGAAGAAATAACTTTTATCACTGAAAACAACTATTTTCCAGTCGATGGTCTGTATGATTTTCTGGCTACCTCGAAGAAGCGCCTTCGAATGGTCAATGAACTAATTTCTATTCCTTTAGTTCCCACTTTACATTGCAACGCATCACTGGTTTTTCTAGGATCGTCTACACTTTCCCTGATCATATGTGTCTCTCCATGTAGTTTTCCTCTTTGAAACATTTGCCGGCACTCTGTGACTCAACAGATCCTGTTTCAGTCTTCATATTGATCATAAGGCTGGCAGTGACTAAACTGACACCAACAGTCTTGGCTATTTTTATCTAGGTCTTTGCACTATTTTCATGTAAAGTCACAATACGTGCGCGCTTTTTGAGTGTGACATCCATGTTAAAGGCATGTGACATCGAAATGAACAGATATACTGTTTATTTAAAAATATGACAAAATTATTTATAACGCAAAAGATCAACATTATTGCATTATCCCAGAAAGTTTTGGCTCCACATTTAAAAGTAAACGTCTTGTCATGGAATCAAAACAAACACAGATAATATATTTATATAATTGAACAAAACAGCTTAAGTGAACGCGAAAAGATGACCAGATGGAGTTTGTTTCAAGTAATTTGCACAAAGTTGTATACATGTGGACGAAGGCAAAGTTTGATCTGATCGTCCCTTTAATTCTCACGGCGAGAGTGGAGCACATGGGTAAACATGGCCGCATAAGAGGTTCGTCACTTTTGCCTGTCTTTGGCGATGATGAGCAGGTCCTGCACGGGACTACAAGTCCACTCCTCGTTTGTAAGACAATTCTTCTCCGACAACCACAACTACAGATTATAGACGGTAGAAATACGTGAGATAAATCACTATCACAAAGGTGGGTATAATTATTCAACTAAGATTAATAATATTAATAATAATAATAATCACTCATATAGCGCTTTTGCAATAATATGTTCAGATCAATTTACATAAATTATTTATTTAACAGAATAACCAACAGCCATGCACTGAAATAATTCGCATACAACAGACATGAGCACTTGTGCAACACACACACCGACTCATACACCAAGTAAATACAGACACACGGTATGCGCCCTCCTGGTCAGGACAAGGTGACAGTGAAGTTCATGATTTGAAAAGATGTGTCTTCAGTTTAGACTTAAAGGTGGTTAGAAAATACGAGTGTTGATGGCAGATGAGTAATCTGTCCCAACTTGATGGAGATGGTAGTAGAAAGACCTGTGTCCAAAATATTTGTCTTAGCAGAGGCTGCATGACATCTTTTCATAATATATATTACAACTAACACTAATAACTACAGTTTGCTGTATATATTAAACAATTTGAAAAGCAACTGTCAGAGTTAGAGATTAAGGCGCCTCATGAGAGAACCACCATAAATAATCTTATTTACAGTGAATGCGCATCTACTGGAGGAGGAAAAGAAGAAGACAGGTGCTGCTGTAGAATTTGACCCCCACCTGTCACTTGTACCAGGTATGAAGATTGTCATCATCCGCGGTGTCACATCTCAGATCAAGGCCATAGTCAGATTCATTCGTCAGGTAACTGGTGCTCAGGTTAGTGCAGTAGTGACTACACTGAATATACTTGTATAGCAATCAGTAGTTAAAACTCAACAGTAGAAACAGAAGTTAACAGTAGAAACTACAATCAACAACAGTAAGTGAATGGAAAGAGCAATAACAATAAAGGATGGTAACTAACATCGATAGCCGCTAACAATGAACGGTGGTATATTACAATAAGCAATGGTAGCTAACAATGAAACAATGAATGGCTGTAGTTAAAAAGGTGTGACAGTAATGACAATGCACAACAATAACATCTATTAGCGTCAGAAAAACGGAAAGAATAATTCAGGGAAATGTACAAGAATTGCCATTACACTAAACACGAGTAGCAAGCATACAGTAATGTTATGCTTAGAAGGCTAGAAAGGTGATGGAGGTCAAACATATTTTGACATAAATTTGTTTGTCTTAAGCTTACTGCTCTTCTAACTTTAACAGAACACACCCCCTAAAAAAGTGTTTTTATTGTACAGGACACACTCTCAGAGGAGACCCAGTCTTTCTGGCTCCAGTGGGTTGAGACCATGTTCCCTGATCTCGACTCTCGCGCCTACTTCCTGCCTCCTGTCTACTTCAACCGGGTGCCGATGAGTAGACCGTCCATTGCTGGTCAGGATGCTCTGGTCCTTGAGTCCTCGTCTAGAAAGCCTAGTAAACTATGGGGTCTGGTAGAAATATTTGGATCTTTACTGAAGTCATCCCAAACACATGATCAACATCAAGATGTCTTAGTCTCAAACCAACCGGTGACGACTCCCTTAGGAACTGCTGAGGCTTCCATTTCTCAACCAGCTACTCTCCAGGACAGTGACATCAGAGATGATGCAGCCATGAGGCAAGTTCTCTCCTGTCTTCAAAAGTTGTCACAAAAAACTGGAGAAGTCTTAGTTGGAATCACTCGGCTGGACTTCAGACAATATCTGAGTGAACCTTGTTTTGCTGTCGCGGCTGCCCAGTTACCCCGAGCCTCCAGCCTACCTCCTGGATTGCCACAGAACTGGAAACAGGGACAATTTGATGTGCTCCTAATTCACCGACATTATGGTCTTGTCGTCTGCAATGTCATGTCTTTCGGTGACATCACAGATAAACTCCGCATGTCACAGGAGGATATTGACAAGAACATCAGAAAGAAGGTGAGAGACGCCATGTCACAGCTGGACAAAGCGGAGGCCATGTTGTCTCACCTGGTGTCTGATGTCTGTCCCGGTCTGCGCATCACTAAGACCATCGCCGTCCCTAACCTCACGACTGACCAGGTACAGCAGGCCATCTCTCACGACTCACAGCTCAGTGAGGTAAGATCCTAGTCTTTATTTCTCAAGTATAAATGAGTATAACACATCGCTATCATGAGCACTACTCATGAGGTCATTCTCTTAGCCACATGTTCTCTCTCTATCTATCTATCTCCTTTCCTGCCAAATGATCGGGTACATAGTGAAATGTTTTGGGTGAAGAGTGCAGTTACGCTTGTGGCACTCTTCTTTCTTTTTCACACACAAAAAACCCCGGCCAACGATTCCAGCATTTAATGTTTTAAAAGAAAGAAAGAAGGAGAATGGTAAAAAGAAATATGAAATCTCTAACACTGATGGAGGATTAGGGTCTCTCCTTTTCCTGGCAAATGTCACCTTTCTGCTTTGTTATTTCTACGGTCAGGTATATATAAGGCAGGTGAACGGCTTACAGTTTCACCTGGGTTGATGACCGGCGAAGTGTATCCAAAACAAGTGTAAGACTGCGCGGAGAAAAATCGTCAGCATTAGTCTACAAACAGTACAATGTGCTTGTGTTGTACAGTCTTTCCTAGTGTAAGTCGTGTTAGTATATTCAAGAATGAAGTGTTACTGTCACAGTGTGTGATAATGATTACACGATTCTGTTACAGGACCTGTGTCGGTGTCTGGGAACAACTGACCCCGCCGACATCGCTGGCCTGTGTTCTGATCAGTTGTCTGACCCCAAGACACCATGTGACGTCAGTAGTCACGTGCTGAAGGAACTCGGAAACTGGTGGCAGCGACGTGTGGCTGGGGCTGGACCTGACAGTCACATGACACCTGATGTGTACAAGATACTAGTAGCCCGGTAATTAATTGTGTTTAACTATTATAACAAAACACGTTTTTTCAAATAATAATTGTTTGGTAAAATGCACGTGTCGATGACATTTAGTGACTCTCTCATATGTATATAATTTGTCTGGTACAATTATGTTTGGTGGATATTGATTGTTTGTTAGTGTTTTAGGCCGTGCCAGCAAATAAGGTTATATCAAGTGTGTAATACTGTGTGTCACCCGGCACAACACTATAGGTAAGACCGTTTAGACGGGTACCTTGGACGATGGTCGACGCAGAGACAGAGAGAAAAACATGGCTGCAAACACAAAGAACTAGACTGGCCACACTATTCAGGACCTGCTGACCGCCGCTCAGTCACCAGCCGCTGTGTTTATCCAGTTGTTACTCGCAACGACGGGTAGTGGTGACCAGGTCCTGTACAGGACGACCAGTCCAGTCTTTGATGTTCGTAAGTCAGTTCTTTCTCTGACCACCGCGGCGTCGGCCACCCTCCAAGGTGCCTTGAAGAATTGTCTTCGACAGGGTGTCGTGCCGGGTCACATGACCAAAGAAGACCAGCTTACGTCGATTGACTGTTGATAGTAGAGGTTCCTGGTGTCCTACCAGTGTGGCCATCTTGTTTCTTACAAAGTCGTTGGTTTTATGTTCTTTGTATGAGATCCGGAGCAGCCTCCTCAAGCACTTGTTCTTGAATGTCTGGATTCTCCTTTCTGTTTCGGCGAGCAGAGTCTACGTGTCGCATCCATAGAGCAGGATCGGCACTACCAGGGATTTGTATAGCCTGTACTTGGTAGTGAACCTTATCTTGTGGCTATGCCAGATCCTATCTAGCCTAGCCATTCCTGCTGTTGCGATCCTGATGTGGATATCAAGCGTGGAGCTGCCGTCCTTGGAGATGGTGGCTCCCAAGTATTTGAAGCTGCTTACCTCTTCGAGCTGTACCCCGTTCATAAAGATCTCTGCTTTGGCGTTGCCATTGATCATAACTTTGCTCTTTTCAGTGCTGGTCTCCATACCATAAGCATGTGAGCTGTCTGTCAATCTGTTGGTGAAGCCTTGCAGTTCCTTGTTAGTACCTGCTAATAATTCTATCCCATCTCCGCCGATGGAAATGGAGATATGATGGTCGTGAAGAGCTTCGAGAATGATGTTCTCCATAAATATATTGAACAGCACGGGTGATAGGGTGCATCCTTGACGTACCCCTACTGTGGTGCGAAAGTAAGCTCTTTTTTGGTTGTTCAGCGGTACTGTACTCATTGAGCTGTTATACAGCACTTCAACGACTTTGATATTAAATTTCCACATCACATGCCATAGCCCTTCGTGCCAGACTCTGTCAAATGCCTTTTTAAAGTCAATGAAGTTGTGGTAAAGGTCCCGCTGATGCTGAAGATGTGTTTCTATAAGAAGACGAGAGTTGAAGATCTGCTCAATTGTGCTTCTAAGTGGTCTAAAGCCACCCTGTTCTGGTAGCAGATCTTCTGCGGTGGTTTTGATGCGGTTCTGTATGACCTTCAGCATGACTTTGCTTGGGTGACTGATAAGGCTTATGGTTCTGTTAAAATTACACCATGTCATATATCATGTTAGGGGAAGCGGATGGCCGAGTGGTTAGAGCGCTGGCGTCCGAACCGAGAGCGCGCTGGTTCAATTCCCGATAAGCGCAGCAAACTTCCCCCAGTAGACCCAGCTGACGGGAATGGGAACCTGACTCCATAGAGGGTTGGGGAAGGTAAGGCAGCGAGGGAGAGGAGATTGGCACCACCCTCATGTAAAAGCTGGCCCCGAGAAAAGTGGGGTCTCTAACACCTCACTCCCCTACGACCTGAAAAGGTTATGGGATGACCTTTACCTTTACCCTATATCATGTTATATTTCTCAACACTTTTTAGACAGTAGACCGTGAATGTCAAAGAGAATGCAGTTAACACTTTACATTTCCCGATGTCTTTCTTGATTACAGAAGGGAATTACTACATCAAAAATCACTTGCAGCAATTAATGAAAATGTTAATCACTCAACATAGAAGGATGGTCACAGCAGTTTGATCTGATTTATTTTTTATTTTAGTAGTTGACGCTAAAGTTTAATTGTATGCTATATTTGTTTGTTTGTTTGTTTTAGGTTATGTGGTCCAGCAACAACAGTGCCTGTGCCATGTACATGTCCTCCACGTGTGAGTGTCAAGACCCTGGGTCAGGCCGTGTGGTGTACAGGAGAGTGCTATACTGCTGTAATAACACTCTTCCCGGAGCAACTTCACCTGCTCAACACGGCGCCTCCCACACTCTTTGTCACCGGACCGCCCGGTACAGGTAAAACTGTGGTGCTGCTGCTGATGGGCATAGAATGGCTGCGATGTGGTCACCACGTCCACAGTGTGAGTACTTGGTTGGAGAGTCGTGCAGCGTGCATCATGTTGTATCACCTGTTGCTGCAGACAGTAAAGACACAACAGTCAGCAGGTGTATCACCCGGTCAGCTTCACCTCCTGCAGTATGATCTATATGTCGGTAAAGACGTGGAGAAGGCTGTTAACGACTTGTCACAGGCGGCGAGCGGAGGGTCGTTGTACATCATCGTTGATGAAGTAGTGAGACATTACAGGTGAGCTGTACAGCATGAGATGTGATGTTAGACGGACAGGTAGGTAGCGCTCACTTTTATCTCATTTTGACAAGCAGGTGTTTAACAGATGATAATTCGTAAATAGTTGTGACACCATATGTACGTGTTGTGATGTAAAAGTAGATTTGTTGTTACATCGACTGTTACACAGATCGTGTAGCAACACGTGCCATTATTATAACATCATTTAGTAGATGACTTGACTACTTGACGACCTCACACGATACACAAACAGAAACAAACATACTAGTGACAGTAGACAGTGTAACACATGTAGCCACATGATCTGTTACAGACCTATTAGCTACAGCGTCAAATATTTCCAAACTGTGTGACGAGCTGTTGACACGAGTCCCTCGTCTCCATCTTTGGGCGGCAACTTGTTACTATGGAAACACACCTGCCGGGTGGCAAGTGGAATACTTAACCAGACCCCTTCGCTTTCCACCGGCCGTCGTCAGGGAAATTGCGCAGGACGAGTGGATCATTGCAGACCGTCATGTCCAGCTGTTCGGTGAGCGTGGTGTGTCGGACCACACAGACGGCCCGCCAGTACGACGATTGTATCACCGAGGTCAGGGTCACTCAGGTTACTGGCCAAGTGACTGTGTCACGTGCGGTCGTGAGGTGGCCAGCATCCTACACACTCTCCGTGTAAATGTTGCAGGTAGGTGTGAATACTTTGTAGTGCACAACACTTACCTGTGTGATAAAAAACAAACAGGTGAGAAAGAGTCTTGTGAAGAAGACAGTGTGTCAGTGACGTGTGTCTGTCAGGTTACATCACGTGATGATGTCATTGTTTAGATCCATGTGTCTGTCAGTGTGTACGCTGTATCTGTGACTCGTGACTTGCAGAATAAACAAGCTGTTATTGTTGACAGAGAGTGGCACAACAACATCAGCAACAGTTACCTCTACCAGCCGCAGCACAAGACCACCCTGTCTACAGTGGAGAGACGTGCTGGTGTTGAACTGGCGTGATGTTAATGACGACTCGGGTATAGTGAAGGGACTGCAAGAAGCGGGTATCCCAGTGCGGGTGATGAAGGACGAGGACATCGAGGACGTGGCCACGGCCCGCAGTGACGTGGTGTGGGTGACGGGTGGACATCGTGTTCGTGGTCTGGAGAGGAAAGTCGTCGTGTGTCTGGATGACCCTGATTATGATTGGATTAGAACTCATTTACGAGATACATCTGAGCTTACAATGAGTCACAACAGACATGACTTGTTCAACCCGTACAACCTTGGCTCTCCACGACTTGACCTCATGTCCCGCTGTACGTCACAGCTTGTAATTGTCTCCCATGACGACTCGCCACTCGAACATGACTCACACACCTGTCACCTGTTGTAGTCATGCGTCTGTCTCTCTGACATTAACTCTTGTCTTCGGTGTTTCTCCTCTTCTACTCTCTACTCTCAGGGAAAGCAGATGGCGAATCTCTAGTAGTTAGCGCGTAGGCGTCCGAACCTAAAGCGCGCTGGTTCAATTCCCGTAAGGCGCAGCAAACTTTCCCCGGTCGACCCAGCTGACGGGAATGGGTACCTGACTCCACAGAGGGTTGGGGAAGGTAAGGCAGCGAGAGAGAGAGAGAGGAGATGGGTAGGACCTGAAAAGGTTAGGGGATGACCTTTACCTTTTTTTACTTTACCTTACTCTCAATCACTACGTCATCGACCCATGACGTCATACACCTGTCTCTGTTTACACAACAAGTAATGTTAACATCAACATGACACGATCTAAACACTTGTACACAACAACAAGTTAAGGCTATGATAATTGTATGATATCAGTCTTATCGCCTGAAATAAAATACTTACTTCACAATATATTGTATATTATGGTTATTATCTTGGGTGTGCGTCTGTTGCTATATACACAGATGTGTGTGAGTCAATGTTCATTTCAAATTCAAATAAATGTCTCTGTAAGGACTTGAGCGAACTTTGTGGTCAGAATCGTGCGTTAAAGAATTAAGTTTGATGTTGTCTACTGCCAGGAGATAAATACAGACACAACTAGTTCATCAAAACCCGTATAAACATTTATTGACATGAACACAGCAAACACTGCAGGACTCAATCACACAACACGAGTTTGAAACTGCAAACTGTACAGCACAAACAAATGTTCAAGTGATTTAAATAAAATATCAAAACCGGGTGTTTGAGAAATGTTTCTATAAAGATTTTTCCTGTAAATTTAAACCAGACCAAATGTGTATAAACTGGTTACAACAGTTGTAAAAGCAACGACCACGGAATCTCCGAATCAGCTTCAGAAAAACTCCAAATGTTTACAGGGAGACAACAGATCTCATGATGAAATAAAAGGACAAATTGTTATTTTTCTCAGCGGCCTGGATTTCAACAAACCTGATTTGTGGAAATCTCTCTACAGATTACTGAGCAAACTGACATCGCCAGAATTATTGAAGAGACCGAAAGGACTTCTGACGACAGCACAGAACAGAAGAAAACAAATTGTTGTTAGAGACGCTCTGAATGTTTATCGGTGAACCTGTATTAAACATTTCACTTGCAAACTAAATGTTTACACATATTGTACTCCTGTATATTACAGTTGTATTTTTACAAAATATTCACCGTTCTGACCACATGGGCCATACATAATAAAATAAATAAATAATTAGCGCATTTGTATAGCGCCTTTTTCCAGCATCAGTCAGACTCAAGAAATGAGAATACACAGATATGAGAATAATAATGGTCTCAAAACAAAGAGTTCCTTGTGTTTTCAAAGTGAATGCCGTCTGCATAGATGTAGTCACCACAGCTCAGTTAAACTACCAGCTGTAGCTGAGAGTTGTAGTCGTAGTATCAGTGGAATGGTAGAGATGGAGGTGGCGGCACAAATAACATAAACATTAAGTTGTTCATTGTTAGCGACTGACATACGACTGTCACGTAGGTCACATCAACACAGCGGCAACGACAAAATAGATGAAGCAGGAGGCAGGGATGTAGACAAGAGATGAGAGAATGTAGGTGTACATTTGTGTAACCAAACTGATCCGCATTATACAGCGCATTGAGCTCATCTCTGAGATGCGGAAACTGGGGCGTTATAAAACGACATCATCATCATCATCATCATCGTCGTCGTCGTCGTCATCGTCGTCGTCATCATCATCATCATCATCATCATCATCATCATCGTCGTCATTATCATCATCCACTATGTTTACATGGCGAGCTACACACTGTGGCCGGACCATCCCTTATTCCCGGCTCCTAAAAGCCCTGGCGCCTGTCGGTCCCTTCATCTTGGTTGCTCCTGGGGAGAGGACACAAGATCCCAAGGAGAGTGAATTTTTGGGCTACCTCATCCTATACCAACATTAACTTTATTTGTTTTTGATGAAGTCTGATGAAGCATTATCAGACATGAATGATATTTTTACACACGGAAAACAAAATGTAAAGAAAAAAAAATCTTAAAATTCTGTGGCCAGTTTCGTGTTGTGAAGATTGACACATCGCATTTCTGGGACAAGACTTGTGAGAAAATTGTTCACGCATTTGTGAATTTCCTACAACTGTTAACTTTGAGGCTAAGGTGCTCAGGTGCTCAGGAAAAACTACTAAATGTAGTTTTTTCCCTGTATTTCGACTTAAAGGGAAGAGTCTGAGACTCTGATACTTTGAAATATCTTTTCCAGTAATTAACTCCCTTCTATCAGCATAATCATAACCTATCAGTACCTTTCTTATTATAATACTTTAAAATTATTATTTGCAGAGAAAGGTGTTAAAGCCGAGACGAAAGCTTAAGGACATGTGTCAGCAGCTCAACTCTCTTTTTTCTCTTGACAAAGTAATTTTGTTTGTTGTCGGTGAGTTTCCGACATTGTTGACATCAGTAGGTTTGCATCTGAGACTGATTGTGCGATATCTTGGACTGATTCTACATACTAACATGAACACAGGCATTAAAAATCTTTCTTTTATGGACAGTGTACGGAAAAGGAACTTATGACTTTGAGAAAAAAAAACTTAGTTCCACATTCATTACTTTCAGAATTCACTGTATAGACACTGGACTGTAGAGACATGGACTGTATAGACATGGATTGTAGAGACATGGACTGTATAGACATGGACTCTATATACATGGACTGTAGAGACATGGACTGTATAGACATAGACTGTATAGACATGGACTCTATATACATGGACTGTATAGACATGGACTGTATAGACACTGTACATAGTGTCCAGTTCAGTCGAAATGTATCAGATAACCTGTGCAGCTCTTGGCATCAATGCATGTGTTGTTAGACATGGTTTGTGACTTTTAAATGTAGAAAACTTAAACCACCTCTGTGTCCGAGTGGAGTATTACTTAGCAAATAAACAAGTTCTCATTCTTTATATTCTTATTCTTTAACTGTTTAACAATTGACTTTGATAGCTCCCATATACACATTCACATTTTTTCCTTCCTTTCAGAGTCTGCGTGAGTTTCCCTAACGTATTTTCACCCTCTCTCTCTTTCTTTCTATATATATATATATATATTTCCATTTCCCCCAAAAAATATTACACAAAACCATATCGAATTATCTTATATTAACATCTAGAGGAAGTTTGTCCATATGATTCAAATCGTTGTTTTCCATGTTTAGAGTAATTTTATTGTTTAGCCAGCGCTCTAAACCACTCGGCTTCTCCACTTCCGCTTCCGCTGTGATTTGCAGGCGTTTATGGAACGATTTCGTTCACGGGGGTAAACATTACCAACAAAAAAATCGGAACCCTTATCTACTAGTTCTGTTTGCAGCGACCACAGTGTTTTAATGTTCTACTTACTTACACCATAATAAACCAATTTGCGTCCTTTTAGAAAAATCGATTCGTCCAGTCACTTAATTTGCTGATTGCTTTGTGCCTGCAGTGTACAGCATATGGTGGGATCATAACTTTACAGGCTAAACCATAAAGTTGTTTGTAATGTGGAAATCAAGGAAGGCCACAAAACATTTGTAAAAATTGGTATTTGATATAATTGTTTAGCCGTTCGCCAAGCTAGGACTTTGCAAAATTCCCTTTTAATGATGGACACGTAGAAGTCACGTGATGGATGACCTCATCTTCTAATGTATTATAAAGTCAGGAGGAAGCCCAGGATCACCTCCATTTAAATTCGTCAGCTCGTCACCTACTGGGTAGCGACTATGGCATCATCTGTAAAGGTTTGCATCCAATACGTTTGCTCTTCTTTTCCTCTTTATCATCCTTCTATTTTCTTTTATGTCAGTGTTTCTCAATCTGTACCCCAAAAGGGTGAAAGTATGTCCGCGGGTGCCCTTCGCGCGTAAATTCGTACATAAAAGTATTTATTTTCATGATGGCGTGTGAACCTTTCTAATGGGAGACTTGGGCTTGTTTTTGTGTCATCAAAGTTTTGATCCGAGGATGGATGCTGCTGATGGCTTGTATAACATCACCGTCAGGCTGACTTCAGTTTCGTTCTTTAGTTTTTATTGCAGTCAAAGCCGACAAAGCACTTTCACATAAACATGTTGATTATAAGGCAACAATGGTGACATCACTGCATCACTCAAATCTTGGTAATCGTTACACACACTGTGAAAGAAATCTCCCACCTTGCTGTCCTTCTTGCTTTTAAAGTTCTGTCAGCCGCAATTTTAGGTAATTTCTCTTTCAAGTCATCAGGAAGTTCTGCTGTCTCAACATTTTTTTTCACAAAAAGGATCCAAACTCCAGTTGTCCTGAAAATCCCTTTTGCTGTTGTTTCTCCCGGCAAAGCTTTGCAAGCTAATACTTCTTCTGAAAGCCCCGCTACTTGATTCACATGCCGGACAAAAGTCATGAACTGAGCTTCGTTTGACACGTCTGTCGACTCATCCAGTTGTAATGCAAATTGTTTTCTCACTTTGATCTGTTCACAGATTATATGGATTACATCGTCAGCCATTTCTCCAATTCTCCTTGATACAGTATCATTGTAATGTGGGATAGTTTTCACCGTATCGATTGCTTTCTTGTCTATCATTATTTTTGCAATTTTAGTGCTGCAGGAAGAACCAAGTAGCTGTGTTAATGTTAGTGTTCTTTAGTATTACGTGTAGCTGTGCCTGCTGATGTACACTGGTGTGAGCATTATCAGTCCTCGTTGTCATAGTAACCGTTGCTGATGTACACAGGTGGGGAAGCTGTTGCTGTGCACCATGGTGATGATGGTGGCAACATGGCAAACCTGTCAGGCAGACTTTGGCGTAAGTAGACTCATACTTTGCTTTTATACAGGTAGAAGTGAATGAAATGCATGTCTTCTTCTTGATGATGAGGCCTTAGATTTTAGAGATCTGAGGCAGGAGGAGTTATAAGGGCTGTCCATATAGGGCTGTGTAACGTGTATATTTTATACATGTTAACATGGTCACAGATAACATTTCATGAGAATACTGTATTTATGTATTTATCTCTCATAGAATTTGTTGTGTATAGGACAGTAACACAAAGCTAATTATATAGTTGTGTGTGTATCTCTCTCTGAATGAGAGAGAGAGAGAGAGTGTGTGTGTGTGTGTGTGTGTGTTTATGTGCGTCCGCGTGTTAAACTTTCTTGAACCTGTCATGTATTTATTTGCCTCCCATGTTTGCAGTGTGTTCCCTTGGGTAAAGCCTGTCCACAAGGCAACTGTTGTAGTGACTACGTATGTACAGCCACAGTCAATGGCAGGGTGTGTAAGGAGGGACTACCACCTGTACAGATCGAAAAGAGCAGCGCTCCAATGATCAGTTGACAGATGATTGGACACCGACCTTCGGACATGCAGATCAGTCATTTCTGACATGTCTGACAGCTCTAGAAGCACAACACCTGTTCTAGCAGATAAAAGATTCTGTCATGTTTCATGTTGAGAGACTGGGTCTTGTGATGATTAAATAAAACATCAAAGTCTTTGTTCTTTTAGTGGGAAAAAAGAGCGACAGACACTCCACCCATGTTGTTTTATCTTTATGGCGGTAGTGCTAGTCGAAACAATAACCTCACACACACACACACACACACACACACACACAAACACACACACACACACACACACACACACACACACACACTGTAGGAAACCGAGCTGTCAGCTTGTAAACATCTGTCAAATCAAGAAAAAGGTGAGATTTCTCAGAGCTGTGATCTGAACCACCGAATTTTCTGGTTTTGAGGTGACAGGCGCTTCCGATATAGCGACACAAACTTTTATCAACTCAAAATATTACACTTCATATCCGCTTTCTAAAATATTATAGCATATGACACCTCCATTCTGCTTTTTAAAATAAACATTTTGAAAACAGAAAAAACATAAAGTAAAACACAAATGACTAATTCCATTTTGGTGAAAAGGCTACTGTTAGCGAAAATAGAACTTGACTAACATGTTGAGGTAAGAATTAAACTCACGATATACACTTACAGAAGAGAAACATTAACTCTGTTTGCTTGTTTAGAAATAAGAATTCAGACATTGAAGACAAGATGTCCTGCCCGAGGAAAACAAATTATCTGTAAGCGAGCATTAGCAGATAACTGCTGGAGATTTCTGATGATCGTCATAAAAATCTTGGTGCCTCATTCCTTTTCACAGACAGACTCAATCAAGACTGTTTAGAAAACTATTTTTCTTGCATTCGGGTAAAGGGGGAGCAGAGCAATTTAGATTATTTTTCCGTCAGCTCATCATTGACAACCTGTTTAATCTGTTTTTAATTTACAGGTGAGAACGGAAAATGTTATGTTGATTAGTTCAAGTCATTACCTACTTTTTATTACAGAAGAAGGCCAACGTGTCTTCCTAATGATGTAACGTTTTAAATGGTGTTCAAATGTTTGTCTGCGGGTCATGAGAAGACAAGAATGTGAACCACCCTCACGAGAATTAAGCACGCAGTCATTTTACAACAAAAACAAATGACCGACAATTTACAAATTTACTAACGAATTCATTACTATTAAGTAAATGGCTGCTGCTGCTGCTGCTGATGATGATGATGTATTGCTGAGAGTGCTTTGTTCCTTCCACCCTGCATCCCCTTCCCTTCCCCAGACCTGTCCAGCCCGCAAGCGAGACGAGTGAGTCTGGAGCGGGTGTAGCACCGAAGTGTTTGTGTTTAAATAGCTGGTACAATGCAGTGCCAGCACCCTGTTCACCACAGTGGGAAAGGGTCATTTCTTTCTTTTGATTATTTTGAGTACGGGAGAAGTCTACTGTACTGTGTAGGTATTCTGGATTGCTGCAAAGTGGCTCACGTACCTCAAAATCCATTTTCTCTCTCCTTAGTTCTCAGTAAGTTCTAAACGTGAATAGTACAATGTATGCTGTAACATGATGGTACAGTAGCCACCATCCTATATCACTATTGTCAACACACACTTCAGTGCAGTTTTCAGTAACGTCCCTCACCATGTGATATAAGACATTTGATAGAACTCTGGTCTGAAACACATTTCCTGCAATATTAAAATGATTTAGAAGCACGAAACATTATTATACGCATTATCACATTCCGTAATTACGGAACTTTAGTTTTAACTGGTTTGGATAAATATGGTGAAGATAAACAACAATTAATGTGGCTTTAAATTTTGTCGGGAGGAATAACACGCGACAACCTCAGGGTGTAGAGTGAAACTAGTTTTGCAATATTGCTAATTATAAGGAAACTATCGAGCACGACGATTAACAGAATATGTTGTTTAGTCTGTGCCATCTGCATAGATAACAGCCACTTTAATTTATAATGTTTTGCTAGTATGTAAACTAGTAGAAAACAACCAGTGTGTTGGAGTTTGTTTATTCTAGCACCAATCATTTAATCGGCTTTGGTCCAGATTTCTAAATCAATCACTATTTGAGAAGTTTAGGTTTCGGGTCAAAATCTAGAAACACAGGACATCATCACCCTTGTCCACACTAGAGAGAAAATAGTCAATGTCATCCCTGTGGGCTGATGAAGCAACAGTCAATGACAAGATCAAGTCGGTCCAGTCAGTAGCCATGTTGTGACCATCTCCATGACGACTCTCGCTTTTGAACTGCGCCGCTTGAACCTAGTCACCCGCTCAGTCAGAATTTGACTCTTACTATTTTGTAGCTTTAATTTCTGAGAAATATCGTGAAGCTCGATAAGATAATCTTACGGACTGCTAAGGTAGACCGCAAATATACAACATGAAGAAAGTCATCATTAACAACTTGGCTGTTATGTGCAGACTAATTTTATTGGTCAAATCGAACAGAACTCGTGCTGAAGCTACGTAAAGCAAAAGCTGTTACCATCCCGCTACTAAATGGTTTAATCTTGGTATAGTTCTTGCAGATTTGGTGAATGATGTTCTCAGAAAACGAAAACACGCTAGAAACCCGCGAGGTTGGGAAACGTTTGCCAAAGCGCTGCGTCGCATGAATGTTTCTCAAGACTTGGTCGGTCATCCTGAGCGGTGGCAGTTTATCACCGATAAAAGTGACGAGGAGCTGGCGAAAAATGTAGTCCTCAGTTCTATTGAACGTTCGAATCTAAGGAATTGGGAAACTTTGTAAGCGATGGGTAAGCTGGCGCAACATTATTATACACCACGGCAACCTGGTGCTTTTGGAGGTGTTGCGGGGTTAGCACGTGTCACAAAGTTAAAACCAATGATCGTCAAAGAATGGCTGAGTCACCAAGATGCTTACACATTGCACAAACCAGTTCGTCGCTCTTTTGTACGCCGGCGTATCATCGTAGGTGGAATCGATCACCAATGGCAAGCAGATTTGATCGACGTGCAAAGACTAAAGCAACACAACGATGGCTATGCCTATCTCTTAACATGCATCGATGTTTTTAGCAAGTTTGCCTGGGTGGAACCTCTCAAAAACAAGACAGGCCCAACGATGGTGGGTGCCTTTCAACGTATTTTTCCTATTGGTCGCAAGCCTATGAAGCTGCAAACAGACAAAGGAACCGAGTTTTTGAATCGAACGTTTCAAAAGTTTTTAAAAGAGGCTCACGTGGACTTTTTTGTGACTGAAAACGAAGACATCAAAGCTGCGGTTGTGGAACGTTTTAATCGAAGTTTGAAAGAAAAGCTTTGGCGATATTTTACCAGAAAAAACACCCTGAGATACAAGGACGTTTTCATGCAGTTTGTACAGGCCTACAATCGCTCCTATCATCGCAGCATTAAAAGAGCCCCTGTGGAAGTCGACGTAGATAACCAGGAAGACGTGTGGCAGACGTTGTATGGTCAGCAGCAACAGCAGCCTGCGACAAAAACCTTGACACCAGGAGACCGCGTACGAATCAGCAAGGCGAGGTCAAACTTTAAAAAAGGTTACCTACCAGCGTGGACAGAGGAACTCTTTACCGTCAGTCGCATTTACGATTCTGAACCTACCACTTATGTCTTAAAAGATTATCACGGAGACGAACTGCGAGGAACTTTTACAGTCAAGAACTACAAAAGGTCGGTGCTACCCAGCAACAGCTCGTTGGAATATTATCCAGACAACTCTGCTAGTCACTATTTTACCAAACTTCCGCAGACCATCGACTTGGAGCGAGAATTTGAGGTCGGACTATCAGAAATTCAGCTGCCCAATTCGTACCTCAACGTGGCCAAGGGAGATTTTTGGGTCGAATTTTCTACTCACCTCCCTTTGGAAAACGAAGCAAGAGTCGCGGAAAAGCCACCAGCTCTGGATGAAAAACGTCCTGTAAAACCTAAAGTCGAAATTCCTGGTGGGTTGTACGATTCGAGCGAGTATTTGGTGCGGTTTCTCAACACTGTTTGTCAGAAAAGCTTCCATCGTGCCTCGGACCCTTTAAGCAGAAAAAAACGCCTGTCGATCGAGTACGAACGTGCCTCCAAGAGCACGCACATCAAGATGTACGAAGAAAATACGATGATTCGGCTGAGTCCGCGCTACAGCGAGTGTTGGGGTTTTGAAGAACCACGTTTTTAGGAAAAGGCGACTATTATTCGACCACGGCTGTGGATCTCAACGAAAATTTTAAAAGTGCCTACATCTACTGCGACCTGGTCAGTCCGCGCCCCGTGGGTGACGTCATGGCACCGCTGCTCCGTATCGTCCCCATGACAGACAAGACGCAAGACGTTGTACATTACGGCTTTGAAAAACCTCACTACATCCCACTCAGCCGCTCAAATTTTAATTCGGTGGAAATCCTTTTAATAACAGGGACCGGCAAAGAGTTTTCATTTAGCAGCGGAAGCACCATCGTCACGCTTCATTTTCGTCGCAGGACCCAGTTTTAGAAGAAAAAAAAATGGTGCGCTACACACCATATCATAGCAATCCTAACATCTACGAGGAATACTACTGCTCTCAGGTCGGTCATGGCTTGTCGGTGTTTGCCGGTGGACGTCATATGCGAGGAAGAGGACTCGGGAGCCTACTGAGCAGCATCGGACGCATGATTTTTCCGATTTTTAAAAGAGGTGGAAGGGCTTTGTTGAAAGAAGGTCTAAACACGGGCATTCAGATTGCCCAGGATGTGATGTCTGGTCAAAATTTTAAGACGGCCATAACAGAACGAGGCAAAGAAGCAGGCAAGCGGCTGTTTGACCAAGCAGTCAGTACAATGTCCGCCTCTGGGGCGCCCCATGGCCAACCCGCCAAAAAACGTATAAAACCAACAGCTCGCCGACGACGTGTTCAGAAGAAGACGAGCAGTAGAGCAGACATCTTTGGTTAAACATGGCTCTCATCCACCCTAAATCTTGCGAGAGCCTGCATTCCGGACTAAATTTGTTTTCTGTCCCTCCTACTCAAACGGCTGTTGAAGAAGGATCTTTTGTAGAGTATTACCCGCTAAGTGCCATCTCGGCAGAGGCTCCCATCGAATTTTGTATCAACGGTGCTACGGAAGACTACTTGGACCTCAGCAACACCTTTCTGCACGTACGAGCCAAAGTCACCGAAGCGGATGGGTCAGATTTGGCCGATGGCAAAGACGTGGCTCCCATCAACTGCTGGTTGCACAGTCTCTTTTCACAAGTCGATATTAGTTTGAACGACACTCTCATCACACCCAGCAACAACACGTACCCGTACAGAGCTTACCTGGAGACCATGCTAAACTTTGGTTTCGAGGCCAAGAGAGGACATTGGACGGCTGCCCTGTACTACAGAGATTCAGCCAACCACCTCGATGATACGCAGGGAGAGGCAAACGCTGGCCTCAAGATTCGGCGAGACATGAGCGCTAAAAGCAAGGAAATAGACATGATGGGTCGTCTTCACGCAGACATTATGCATCAGGAACGCTACATGCTACCCGGGGTGGACGTCAAGATCCAACTGATTCCGTCTAAAGCTGTGTTTAACTTGATGGCTCACGACGAAAACGGAGACTATCGCAGCATCACACACGCTTCTCTCTTTGTCCACAAGGCCAAACTAAATCCTGCCGTGTCGCTGGCACACGAAAAGGCGTTAGAAAAGGGAACGGCCAAGTACCCCATGAAAAGGGTGGTGCAAAAGACTTTTTCTATTCCTGGCGGACAATTGCCACACGTTCAAGACAACCTGTTTCTCAGTCAATCTCCCACTCGTCTCATCATCGGTCTAGTGGACACCGCCGCCTTCAACGGAAACTTCAAGGCTAACCCGATCAACTTTAAAACACATAAACTATCCTTTCTTTGTCTGTACATGGATGGTCGCCAAGTGCCTGCCAAACCGCTGATGCCCGACTTTGAAAATGAACAGCACGTCAGAGCCTACCACGGGTTGATGTCGGCTACCGGTCACACAGGACGAGATTCGGGCAACTACATCGAGTATAGGTACGTGTGTGTGTGTGTGTGTGTGTGTGTTTGTGTACGTGCGTGTGTGTGTGTGTGTGTGTGTGTGTGTGTGTGATTGAGTGAGTGCGTGTGAGTACGTGCGCTACGTTGGTTTTTAATATAAATCATTATTTTTCACAGAGACTTCCCACTGGGTTACACCCTCTACGCGTTTGACTTGACACCCAGTTTGGTGGACGGAGACCAGTTTGAGCTGATCAAGAGCGGTGCGCTTCGACTGGAGCTAAAATTTAGCGATCCGTTACCCAACCCTGTTCATGTGATTGTCTTTGGTGAACTCGACAGCATCATAGAAATCGATCGCAGTCGTCAGGTGGAAGACCATGAAGTGAAGAGGTCGAGTTGGTTTCACACGTACGACACATGAAATAAACATTTGTTTTTAACGGTCTAAGAATTAGTTTCTCTAGTATCTTTATTCCTGGGGGGACTCCGTTTTACAAGCGAAGTTTACAATAACAATATTTTATTTGATCTTGATCAAAAGGATGTAGTAGTAGAGGACCATCCAGTTACTCAGGTAACATTATCTTGTCACACGACAGTCACAACCATCAGACTGAATCTGTTTTGAAGAGACTATCATTGCTTTGATCGTAAAAATAATGTCGCTTAAAGAGGAAGGAAGCGATAACTAAATGATTTGCCATTAAAAGCCTTTCTTCTAGATTTTGCTGTAGAAATGTTGAAGCCATGTAATAACTCAGACATATCTGTGACACTGAGGCAGTTAATGAACTGCACAATGGCTGTGTGCTGGGAAGGATCATGTGCAGGTAGGTTCCAACAGACTGACATGTGGTTTGCAAATTAAACTTAAGGAATTTCCCAAGATAGAAAATACTGAGTGTTATTTACATAGAACAACCAATTCTTCTTCATCTGCATGTCTAGATGCTTTATCCAGGAAAGACAGTGCAATCTGACATCACTTCTAAAATTTCCGGTGGTGACAGAAAAATAATTGTTTGTTGATATGAGACTTCATGTTAAGGATGATAGACTGGTCAATAGGGCACACAGAGTGGACTTAATATGTATTGTTAAATTACAGGGGGCCACACAGGGATGCAAATGTTGACAGTCAAACTCCGGAGCAAGAGTGTGGTGAAGACGGTCAACCCTGCGAGAAGATGTCACATAGAGGGGGGACCCGAGACAAGGTCCGAACCCAGGGCCTGTCACTACAGAGGTGGAAAGTGAATATATATATATATATACAGGCATTACTCAAACAGTGATAATTCAGTTTGAATAAATTTGCTTAAGTTAACAAGTATACTTTTAGATTTACTTTTCATCAGCTGGTGAAATTTAAAGACCTTTGGATGATGCACAAAATTTACCGGAAGGACCGCTTTCCGTGAAGTAGTTAACAAACGGTGAGCACACACAAACATATTATGAAACTCTTTACCTACCTCAACTAGATTACACAGTAGACATGTACTTAAATATTTGTATATCACCATATCTTCATTGCTGAATAGGGAATTTATAGCAGCTTAACCTAAATTTTATTAAATTTCATCTAAGAGCTGGGGATAAAATTTCTTAAGTAATTCTCAAACCAAAATGTTCTTTAAACATACAGCAAGTGGTGCAGATATTATTTGTATACATGATTTGTTTTTTATTTTTTAATAAATTCATCCTTTAAGAGTTGCATTACAACATTTTTAAAACGACAGGAAGGAAAACTACAACCAAATGTCCAGATGAAGGAAAGACCTAAGACATCTAACAATGAATGTACAGAGCTAAACCAGGATAGTTTACAGTCTGGGCTATCAAATAGAAAGTTGCACAAGTGGAACAGAAGAACAGATTTCAGATTTCACTTCCACACAACGAAATAGGTTTTATACAACTATCACAGAGATTCATTTGAGTGTCAGAGGTATTCAAGTTTTCTACATTTCTTTTTCCGTGAAAACATAGCTTTGTTTCCCAGTATTCATTGTAATTTAATAGTTTATTACATTTATTATTATCCCCTCCGTGTTTGTGTCTAATCACAGACGAAACATCAGTTATCACGAGGGTTCGTCGAGTCGATTATAAACGCCGACATTGTACCTCAGTTTGTTCTGTTCTTGTACAGTGATTGTACATTAACACAGCTACACCCACTCCTCTCCTCCTCACCCACGGTTTGAAATCGTGTGTAGTTGGACGCACTTCTCCCTCTTAACATTAACACAACATCAATGATCAACCCAATCTTAGTTTCATTTTTTCTAATTCTATGTCAGCATGTTAGATGTTGGTTGTAGGTGAAATTGCTGACAGGAAAATACTGTACTTTAGAGAATCGTAATAACGAGGTAGATTTCAAGGAACTCACAAGTAACGTCCATTACGGGATACACAGGGCAAATTTAACATTCGATTTCTCTATGTGTAATGCTTCGGTACTCTTTTCCCACATACTTGTTTATTAGAAAAAGAAAATAAAGGAAACATTATTCACCAATTGTGGGCCACCTCTACAGCCGCGGACACGGGTACACCCTCCCTCGCTGATCTCCTCCTCACCATCTAGTCAGGCATGACTGTAGCTTTGATGATATGAGAGACGAGCACTTGATGACATTGGGGACGTGTACTTGATGATATGAGAGACGAGCACTTGATGATATGAGATACAAGTACTTGATGATATTAGAGACGAGCACTTGATGATATGAGAGACGAGTACTTGATGATACGAGTGACGAGTACTTGATGATACGAGTGACGACTGACGAGTACTTGATGATATGACAGAGGAGTAGTTTGGCCAAGAGGCGAGTAGTCAGGACAGTGTCGGTGTATGTGATGCACACAGAACTCACTGATGTTAGTCTCCCAAGTATCTACTGACAACAATCATTCGGTGTCGCACGTGAAGACGTTGAAAACAGTTTTATAGTCAGTGTTGAGCAGTGAATTCCACCTTCCATTGATATGGTCTTACCAGTGTTGTTGTTGTTGTTGTTCATGATGATGAAGATGATGATGGAGGAAGACGTTCAGGACATGTCGTAGTGACCATTAAATGGCAGCAGGTGTAATAAGCTGGCAAATAAAAATTAAAGAAGCGAAACGATTTTCCGACACTCATCAAGAGTTAATTAATAAGGCGGGGCTGTAGCAGGTGACAGCAAATCTCGTTAAGGTGACTGTTGACAAAGGCTGCCGCACTAATCAATATTTTCACTTTGTCCCCACCATCACCTGTACGAGGTAAAGACTGACCTCAACAGACAGAACTGCTGGCTGATTACAGGACAGTGTATCTCCCTATAATATGCCCTGGTGTACACGTGTGCTACGCAAAGAAATTTCGAAAGTTGTTCAGACTAAAAGAAAAAGATCAACATCATTTCATATTTCTGTTTGCAGAGAAAACTGTTTTTAACGTTCTTCATTTAATACACATCAACCCTTCGTGACCTACCAACAATATTTATTTGTCCACCATCTGTGATTGTCTTATTCATACATGTCTACAGACTACAGCAGTCGTGCGAACCACATATTTTATAGCCTCAACTCACAAGTTGCGGGGAAACGGGGAAAGCAAAGATTGCACACTAAACAAAAAAGGACTTTTTTCTTCGTAATCATCATCATCATCTTTTTTATTTTTGTCTCATCCACCTTCTGGAGTATTAACTTTAAAAGTTTGATTTTTCTTTTTTTTTAAGCTGAAGTAATAAGCAGCAAGAGATTTGATGATATTAACGACAAAGATGATGAGAAAAACCTGTTAAACTAAAACATAAAAGAAGAATATTTAAAACCAAAGAAGAAATACTGGCAGTGTCATTACTCTCACTTCCATTTTTAAAATAAAAATTGATAAAACAAGCAAATAGATTTTTACGATAAACATTTTCTGCGAGAATTATTGAGTGCAGGCCACACACTATGTATGTCCGAGGCTCACAGCTCACAAACAATGATAGCCGAGTGAATAGTTTTGTCACAAGCTGTCGCATCTCAGTAAAAGATTAAAGAAGGAGAGGGGTGTAGATAGTTTACACCCCCAGCAGCTCAACTCTTGCAGCAAAGCACCAGCCCTTAAACACAGGTGGTGTATGAAACCAAGCAACAACCAGTTTCACTATTCAAGCGGCTAGCACTTAAAGACCTACTAGGGTGCAAATGATTGGGTAAACATACAAAATACTGTTTTCCTCAAATCTGCGAGAATAACCCTCCGTCTGAGATGCAAACATCTCCATGCACAGAAAATAGTCAACAGCACAGACAAATAACAAGAAACTGTTTTACACCAAACTTGGTTTTTAACTATAGTAAAGCGCCTGATGTTTCATCATTTGTAAACATGTAGAAGCAAACTTGAAGAAACCATAAGGTTCGTCCCAAAGACAACAAAAATTCCGTTCCTATTTCAGTTTTCAGGAAGAATTGCGTTTTAATCTTTGTTTGCTTTATACTCTGTATTTCTCCCTTTGATAATAGCCTTCGCCGTGTAGTATATTGGAGAAGCATAAAATATCTTTATGTAGAAAACAAAGATTGCATTAAATCGAACAATTTTATTCCAAATGTTCCTGAGAGAAACAACGATATTGCAGACCCATACACTTGCTGACTGAACCATAAAAGTGGTTCTATCGTGAAGGGGGTGGGGTCCAGTGAATCATTGCGGTTATCATCAGTCACCAACACAGTGGGATTTGGTGGTCCCTAGGTCAAATCTCGTCTGGAGCACATGCATGTGGAGTCTGTTTACAAGACTGACTGCTGAGTCGGAGAAAAGCACTAACTCCCCTCCGACTCTTTATCATGAAAAGAACATAATTGCCCCGGTCTATATTTGTGTTTGTTGAGTTGTCTTCCAGTCTCGTACATTAGCATTTCCCAGTCTAGTGGCCGCATTCATAAAACGAGCTGAAGTCGTCACTTGTGGAATGAGAAACTGGGGAAACAGTAAAATTAATGATAATGTGTTCACCCATCCATCACATCTTTGGTTAGGCGTTGAGCAGTGACTTATTAAGAGGACAGACATAAGGATGTTGTAGGTCACACATCAAACTTCTCAAAAACAAACAATAATTAAAAACCTCCAGTCGTAACTAAGTCAGGTCTGTAGGTATCACGAGGGGCATTCCACAAAGTGCATTCTGAATGAGTGAACCCCCGTTTAACAACTGTTTGTGTACTGAGTGTTGGAACAGAATGGAGTCTGTGTACATGATGTAACCCCTGTGTACGAAGTATGCCTTAAGCACTGGTATCACAAACAAAAAACTACATAGCTTCCCATTCAAAATAATTCCCCTGGAGTCTAATGCACTTTTCCATCCTTCTCTGCCATGCTTCTGTCCACTGCTGGAAGGATTCTTCTGGGATTCCCCTCAGCTCTGTCGTTCCTGCCCTTATCATTGCCTCCAGGTCATCAAAACAGGTCCCCTTGATGATCTCCTCGAGTTTAGAGAAAAGAAGAAAGTTCCATGGAGCAAGATCAGGTGGATATGGAGGTTGTTCCAGTTCAGCGATGTTTTTCTCGGAACAGAGCCAAGATCTGAACTAATGACAATAAAATTTCTGGGGTGACAGGCGTACAACCATTAACAACACGAAGATTTGCTGGCATTTCACGCGTGACATACACTGTTTAAAGTAGCACCAGACATTAGGACTAATCAAGACATCACAATGTCAAAAACGCACGGGACGTGTGGACAGGTCACCTACAACACACACTGACCTCACAGCGTTCTTCACCTGTTCTTTCAAACAACAAAGTACAAAGACCTGCACGTGGGTTCCTATATCTCTATCATTTCAAAACAAATCCAAAAATTTTCCCACACTCAACGAATTTCAAATAAATGTTGCATCAACATATATCGCAGCTAAATTAATGATTACATAGACCCTTCTAATATTCTATCTCCAGTCAATATATGTGAACAAGGAAGCGGGGATATCCTTCAAACAACGTAGATGTCTTCTTCCAACCTTCCACTCAAACGTCACTCACCGTCTCTTCTCTATATCAGCTTCATTTTCTTCCAACAGTTTCTCAAAACGTACCTGACCACATCACACTGACAACGTCTGATCACAACTCACACACCCACAGATACACACTTGCCTGTAAAACTCCTTGAAACTATATAGAAATACACACCACTACGAATCTCCAAAAGCACAGCAATTACTCCCAATATAGAATCCACTGGCAGAAACACAGCAACTGATGAATCCTTTCACACACACAGCAATACTCCAATTTTCTGAATAAACCAGCAGAAACACAGCAACTGACGAAACACTAACCTATATACTCCCAGCAATACTCGAAATGCCGACCTTGTTTTCTTTTCTCCAAAAATCACACACACACACACACACACACACACACACACACACACACACACACACACCGGTACATTCCACTCAAACCCTCATTTGTTCTTTCTCTCTAGAAACTTCTGTGCTCTTCCAGACGACACCCCACGTCATACTCTCTTTTACGTCACGCTTTTCAACCATAGCAAACATATACCCCAAGGGCCACTAACCCTGCTGTGCAAAACGAACAAGGGAGCTAACTCCATTTCTGACATTCATTACTGTCACGGCTCGATCCGTAACACACTGTCTTAGTCTTATATGCGGTCCTTAAGATGCAGTCATTTTACTTCGGGTACTCACGTCTGCTATCTCATACACAGTCCTCCAGTGGTTACCAGTACATCCGTATCACCACATGAAGTTTTAAAGCTTGTGACTTTCTTGTTTGCACTTATTCCGTTTTGTGAAACCCTTCATATAATGCGGTTAGTATACAATCACACAGCAGCTACGCTGTTGGCTTCTACTCGTGAAGGATTGGTGTAAGATCCAACGGTCCTTCCTGTCCAATTGAATGCCGATCTTCTGGCTCCCATCTAACACAAAAGTGTGCCTATATTTAAAAAATACGTGGCAAAACTTTGAGTAACTCGCTACGTCATAGACCAGTCTACATTATTTTGTGAGAGGTTTGGGGTTAGGGTTAGTGATAGGGTTTAGAGTAGGGTTCTGTTTAGCTTTAGTTTATTATGTACATTTGGGCAATTGAGTTGAGCGACCACACGACAAATGCGCCGAGCCATTTCTGTTATAGCCGTCGCGAGTTAATAGAGAGTTTGAGATTCAGTGCTCGTGCGACGCGTGCGGGAGCGGCAACCTGTAGCGTCACGGGAATTTGCGCCCTACATCATTACATCCACAAAATCGAACCAATCACTTTCTCAAAACGGGTAGACTTAGAGGCTCGCCGTTCTCGTTGTCGCACACGTCTTCCTACGCGTCGTGGATCTCAAACTCTCTTATATCAAAGGTGTGCCAAATACGTATAATAACAAGTGAAACACTTGCGATCCGTTTACAATTCCTCCTTTTACAAACTTCAGTCGCTCATACAACTACATGCTCATTCCCATTCTCCCATTCCTACTTTGTTCGCCTGTCACGGGTGAGGCAGCAAATTGTCCACAAGTCAACCTTGACACGAATACGGGTTGTATAAAAGAGTTTTGTTGTGTGAAAATCTAGGAAATGTTTGATTCTTGACAACTGGAAGGTTTTCTTGGAAATGCTTTTGTCTGTAGTAGAGATGTGTAGAGACCATGATCATTTATTGTCGACAGTTACACCTAAATGTTTATGGTAGTGTACTTTCATTACTGTTGAGGTGAAGGTTGTCATCTCCGAGGTCGCTAAAGGCGAACTTAGTTTTCCAAAGTGGCAAATCACGAGTTCTAGAAAAAAAAGTGGAGATAAGTTGCAATCACATGACCATGTTGCATGTAGCAGACAGTGATATCAAACTACACTGCTGGAGAATAATGAAGTCTCTATTCTAAACAGGTCAATGATGCCCATGTTTGGCAGCTTCCACGTGTTGAGCAAAACCAAAATGGGTTTCCTGTCTTCAACTGACTTTGTTGTATGAGAGGAGGACATCGTTAGTCATGTCTGGACACAGTCTCTACTGGCGGGTATGTTGTGATAAGAGCCACACAGTCTTTACTAGCGGGTATGTTTGTGATGAGAGCGATAGTCTTTAGTGGTGGGAATGTTTGTGATAAGAGCCACACACTCTCCACGTGACCCTTATCAACAAATTATTTTTTTATTAAAAAAGAGTGTTCACGTTTTGTTATAACAACTGAACATAATTAATTACCGTGCTACTAGTGTCTTGTACACGTGACTAGTCATGTGACTGTCAGGCCCAAACCCAACCACCCGTTGTTTCCACCATTTTCCGAGTTTCTTCAACATGTTTTTGTTGACATCACACGGTTTCTTGGGGTCAGACAACTGATCAGAGCACAGACACACACCAGGGATGTCGGCGGGGTCTCTTGTTCCCAGACACCGACAGGGCCTGCAACAGAATCGTGTAATCATCATCACACACTGTGACACTAACACTTTATTCTGGAATATACTAACACCACTTACACTAGGAAAGAATGTACAACACAAGCACATTGTACTCTCTGTAGACTACAATCTACAAGTCTCGCCATCAAAGCATGGACAAGGTCTTTCACTCTTCCCACAACCTGGTTTCGCCAAATAAATCCTAATCCATACTGACATCAGAGCAAACAAACATATGTGACCCAGTTAACTTTGACCTTTACATCTAGGTTAAACAATATTATAAAAAAAACATTTTGCGCAGTTTGTGGTTATACATCTGTAACAGACTCAGCCAGTATCGTATGCAGTTCACAGATGAATTTATCGTGACTGGGTATCTGCTTAATTCACAGCATGCTATTATTGTGTATAGTTCACTTTATACTTGATATTATGACTGGGCATCTGTTTAATTCCCTCTGTACCCGATCACTTTGGATGGAAGGAGAAAGTAAGAGAGAAAACAGGTTGGTCAGGGGCTGACCTCAGGAGCAGTGCTCATGGTAACGATGTGTTTTGAGAAAATAGAGACCAGGATGCTTACCTCAGTGAGCTGTGAGTCGTGAGAGATGGCCTGCTGTACCTGGTCAGTCGTGAGGTTAGGGACGGCGATGGTCTTAGTGATTCGCAGACCGGGACAGACATCAGACACCAGGTGAGACAAAATGGCCTCCGCTTTGACGAGAACATCAGAAAGGAGGTGAGAGACGCCATGTCACAGGTGGACAAAGCTGTACAATGTATACCTGAGTTTGGGTTATAAAAAAGACAGAAACTCTAAAACAGTAATGACGAATGTTTTATGGGAACAATAAGAAGAAAAAGCGGAAATAGAAATAGTCAACTTGTTAGCATTTTCTGGAGGTATTTACATTTTGTTTTTATAACAAGTGTATATCACTAAGAAATTTTAAATTTTCTGAAAAACTGAGTTGATTTGGTGTGCAAGACGATATTTCTACTTATAAATTGTAAGACCTAATCAAAACATTCTTTTATGCATGCAAAAGGAAAAAAATGTACCTTCTATACATGCTTTTCTGAAGATTATGAAATAAAGACACAATATATAATGATAAAGTATTAAATTGGACCTGTGTGAATTAATTTGAAACCACACAATTACCTACTAATATAAGCACAAATAGTGGAAGCTGGGATATTCTCACTGGGACATCCTGCTCTATGATATCTTTACTCTTTCTCTACGTCTTTTCTTCCTACCTCCACGTTTACTCTTGCTTCCCCTTCTGTACTGAATGAATGTGTTTTAAGATTGAAAAGTGTCTTTAAATGACATAACTGTGGTACATGTCATGTACATGATGAATATTGTGCTTATTGAATTAAAAGAAAGAAAAAGCGGAAAGTGTAATTGTAATTAATTTGGCAATACATTGTTTAGCTTACTAACTATTGTCAGGTGTTCACAAGGATCTAATTTAAATGTTAACATTCTTAAAAAGAATCTTAATTTCATTTCTTGTTGATTTGAGTAGATTTTGTGGTCCGGCGACAACAGTGAGTGTGCCATGTACATGTCCTCCACGTGTGAGTGTCAAGACCCTGGGTCAGGCCGTGTGGTGTACAGGAGAGTGCTATACTGCTGTAATAACACTCTTCCCGGAGCAACTTCACCTGCTCAACACGGCGCCTCCCAGACTCTTTGTCACCGGACCGCCCGGTACAGGTAAAGCTGTGGTGCTGCTGCTGATGGCCATACAATGGCTGCGATGTGGTCACCACGTCTACATTGTGAGTACTTGGAGAGGGAGTCGTGCAGCGTGCATCATGTTGTATCACCTGTTGCTGCAGACAGTAAACAAACAACAGTCATCAGGTGTATCACCCGGTCAGCCTCACCTCTTGCTGTATCGTCTTGATGTTAATGATAAAGACATGGAGAAGGCCGTCAACAACTTGTTACAGGCGGCGAGGGGAGGGTCGTTGTATGTCATCGCTGATGAAGTAGTGAGTTATTACAGGTGAGTTGTACAGCTTGTGATGTGATGTTAGACAGACAGGTAGACGGCGCTCACTGTTATCTCATTATCACCACCAGGTGTTTAACAGGTGATAATTTTTCTTCAGCGGCTGTGACACCTGGTGGAGGTGGTGTGATGTAAAAGTAGATTCGTTGTTACATCGGCTATTACACGGATTGTGTAGCAACACGTGTCATTATTGTGACATCATTTAGTAGATGACATCATGATTTGACGACGTCACACACGATACAAAAACATAAACAGACATATTAGTGACAGTACACAGTGTAACACGTGTAGCCACATCCTCTGTTACAGCCCTAGATACACCTTCAACCACTTCCAGACTTTGTGTGGAAAGCTGCTGACACGAGTTCCTCGTCTCCATCTTTGGGCGGCAAGTTGTTTCCATGGAGACGCACCCGCCGGCTGGCAAGTGAAATATTTTACCAGATCCCTCCGCTTTCCCCCGGCCGTCGTCAGGGAAGTCGAGCAGGACGTGAGGATCATTACACACCGTGTTGTTCAGTCGTACAGAGAGCGTGGTGTGTCCCACCACACAGACGGCCCGCCAGTCACACGATTGTATCACCGAGGTCAGGGTCACTCAAGTGACTGGCCAGTTGACTGTGTCACGTGCGGTCGTGAGGTGGCCAGCTTCCTACACAGTCTCCGTGTTGGTGTTACGGGTAGGTGTGGGTATTGTGTAGTGTACTGTTGTTTACAGGTGAACACTTACCTGTGTGATAAATAACAAACAGGTGAGAAAGAGTCTTGTGAAGAAGACAGTGTGTCAGTGACGTGTGTCTGTCAGGTTACATCACGTGATGATGTTATTGTTTATATCCACGTGTCTGTCAGTCTGTACGCTGTATCTGTGACACGTGACTTACACAATAAACAAACTGTGAATGTTTACAGAGAGTGGCACAACAACATCTGCAACAGTCACCTCCACCAGCGGCGGCACAACACCACCCTGTCTACAGTGGAGAGACGTGCTGGTGTTGTACTGGCGTGGCATTAGAGACAACTCGGGTATAGTGAAGGGACTGGAAGAAGCGGGTATCCCAGTGCAGGTGATGAAGGACGATGACATCGAGGACGTGGCCACGGCCCGCAGTGACGTGGTGTGGGTGGCGGGTGGACATCGTGTTCGTGGTCTGGAGAGAAAAGCCGTCATCTGTGGAGGAACCTGGCATTAGCTGGTTTAGACCAGGTTTAAGTGAGAGACACAAAGCTAGCGTCCCCCTGTACAGCTTGACCTTTACCCGACTTGACCTCATGTCCCGCTGTGCATCACAACTTATCATTGTCTCCCCTCACCCCTAACAAGGTAATTTAGTTGTAGTCATGGAGAAACAACAGTGCTTAAAATCTGTAAAAAATATCAACAATGAATTGTAGAAACACTGGTTGCTGATTGCTTCACTCTGTTGTCTGTCTTGTAAAATGTTGGAGAATGCTAATTGTGATGTACCCTATAACTTGTTTGTCTCTACTCACCTACTCATTCACTCACACATACATATACACACTTGTGCGCACACACACACACTAACACAAACACACACTAACTTTCACACATACACACACAGATGCACACACAGTCACAGACACAGACACACACATTCACTCACACACTCAATGCACAAACACTCAGATATACACACATAGAGACACTTTTCACACACACACACACACACTGTCACAGAGGGGTGACATGGAGGCTAATAGCCAGTACAGCGAGGATGCCCGAATCGCACCTGGTGCATGAGTCATAGGGATATTTTTTTAGACAGTGAGAAAAGAAAGGGTGAAGAGTATTTAGTTAACTGTTGCCGGCCAGCGCTTCATTTCTCAGAGAGACACGGCAAGTGGCGAGACACTGTGTGTGGGGGAGTGAAGGATGCGTCTTCATAGAAAGGTGCGTTGTTGTGTTTTTGTTAGTAACTTGGATTATATTGCATAAGGTCAATTTTTCCTGTATGCTTTTTCTAAATAGAGATATAGATCTGTAAGTATTAGTAATTTCTTTTGTTGTATCTTTTTATAGGCGCAGTTAGCCTGGAGTTAGCTGGAATTAGCCTGGAGTTAGTTGGATTTAGCCTGGAGTTAGTTGGAGTTAGCTGTATTGTTGTCGCTCGTCCCCAAGAGGCAGCGCCATTTCTTGCTCAACGTCTGACCCCGAGAGGCAGCGTTTGTGGTGTTATGTTAGGTGGCTCCTCCCGAGAGAGAGCACCATTTTTTAATTACAACGTTTGAGGTTTTATATGTTTGTTTGTGGAGCATTTATGTAGTTTATATATATATATATACACACTCATCGAAGCGTCGGTTTTTCCAGCCACTGAATTTTAAGAACTTTATTCAAAGAGATAATCGAACAGTGACTGTGCCAGATTATAAACTTTCTTTTAGACTAATTGAATTTTAGATCATTTTGTACCTTAGAATTCCTTGTATTTATTTTATCATGTTTATTGATTTAATTAAATGTATACAGGTTTAAAAAGAAGGTAGAGTTGTTTTGTCTGAAAAAAGAACACGCAAACGTCCAGGCGTAAGAGAAAAGAATAGGCATTGTTGACTTAATTGTTTTTCTCCCCGTCTCCAGCTTTACGGGTCTGTAGGGGTGTACAGTGTTTCGTCCCCCGCAGTAAGGAAATAGTGTCTTTGTCTGTCTGTGCCTTCTTTCTTTCTTCCCCGCTCTTTTCATCCTTCTGTCTATTTCTGCACTGTTGTATTTCCCTATATAGATATCTGTTTTTTGTTTTTGCACAACCTTTGTATTTCATGCAGGTTTTGGCCATTTGAAGGAGTTTGTGTAAGAGTGATTAGTGTAAACTTTTGAAATACTTTTAAAAATCTTTTCTTGCATTTTAGACTCTTATTGTTAGTCATACTGTGCACTTGATTGAATACTTTGTACTGTAACCTGATTTTACGGCAAGGAGTTCAACTTTGTAACTTTCCTGAAGTTATCCTATTGATTTTATTGATATTTGTGAGATTTCTTTTGTCGTTCTCAAGGTATAGTTAATAGAAGAAAAGATGGATGTAGAAGCTTTTAAAGCTCAAGGGGAGAGCATAGGTTTGTCAGGTGATGCTCTCACCAAATTTGTTGTACAGCGCATTGAGAAATATGAGAAGGCTGAACGAGAACGGTTGGAGAAGAAAGAGCAGGAAGAAAGAGCAGAGAGGCTTGAGAAAGAGAGAAGAGAACGGGAAGAAAGAAGGGAGAAAGAAAAGGTTGAGAGAGAAGAAAGATTAGAGAAAGAAAAGGCTGAGAGAGAAAAACGAATGAGGGAGAGTGAACGAGAGGAAAGAGAGAGAGAACGAGAGGAAAGGGAGAGAGAAAGGGAATTTGAATTGACTAGATTAAGAATAGAAAGTGAAAGAAGTGGTAGTGAAGAGCAAAGAAGAGAAGCAGTTCCAAAAGGGTTCACCCCGAAGTTACCCGTCTTCAAAGAGGATGTGGATGATATTGACTCTTTTCTTTTTAGATTTGAAGCCCATGCCCAGGCTTTGCACTGGCCAAGAGATTTATGGTCATTGCATTTATCCGCTACATTTCAAGGAGAAGCCCTCAAGCTATACCACGCCCTTTGTGCTCAAGGACTTGTTGACTATGATGAACTGAAAAAAATTACTACTAAGATTTTAATGTACAGAAGAAGGGTTTAGAGAAAAATTAAGGAAAGTTAGACCAGCTACAGAAGAATCTATGCTATCGTTTCTCACCAAAATGAGTAGTTTAGCAGAGAGGTTGATTAATTTATCAGGCATAACTAAATCTTATGAAAGCCTGAGAGACCTTATCCTTCGAGAACAATTAATGCAGAGTGTCTCCAAGGAAGCAGCTGTGTTTTTGAAAGAAAAAGAGACTCAAAAACAGTGGTGGAAATGACAGAATGTGCGGAAAAGTTTCGAATGGCATATCCGAACAAGAGCATGGCTCGACGACAGGAAAAGAAGATGTTCGTGAATGTGTGTTCTATATTTACATGGACACTCATCGAAGCGTCAGTTTTTACAGTGACTGAAAATTTAAGAACATTTTTCAGATCATCGAAAAGTGACTTTGTGCCTGATTATAGACTATTTGATATTTAGATCATTTTATACCTTAGAATTTCTTTGAAGTATTTTGCCATGTTTTGATGATATAATTAAATGTACACAGGTTTAAAAAGAAGGCAGAGTTGTTTTGTCTAAAAAACGCGCAAATGTCCAGGCGTTGAGTGAACGCAGAGGCTCACAGACTGACCGCTTCACCTACCTTGGCAACATAGTCACCAAGGATGGAGGTGCAGATGAAGATTTAAGAAGCAGAATAAATAAAGCCAGGCAAGCATTCCACATTCTGCGACCCATATGGAATTCCAAGGCATTATCTCAGCACACCAAGGTCCGCATCTTTCATACGAACATAAAATTTGTCCTTCTATATGGGTCTGAGACAGGGCGTGTGACAAACACCATCACCAACAAGATTCAAACATTCATCAACAGATGTCTGCTCCACATTTTCAACATCAGATGGCCCGAGAAGATCTCCAATGCATACCTGTGGGAGAGAGCCAACCAACAACCTGCCAGCCAAGACATCAAGAAGCGAAAGTGGGGCTGGATCGGTCACACCCTGCGAAAGCCGGTCGAAAATCTAACACGACAAGCTCTGGACTGGAACCCACAGGAGTGGCGAGGATTGGGAGACACATGTGGAGAAGATCGGTCCACGGCGAGGCGGAGGCAGCTGGAATGACATGGACCAACTGGGGAGGGAGGCCCACAACCGGGTTTGCTGGCGTGGTGTGGTTGCTGCCCTGTGCTCCACTGGGGGTGAAAGGAATAATAATAAGAAAATATCGCGTGCTGCGATGTCAGGGAGGAAATAACCGCAACGAATGGACTGCGAATGTCGATAAAAACAAAGTTCATTACCTTTGTACATTATCTGCGCAATCAACATTTATTGACAGCTAGTCGGCATCGCCATACGAATGTTACTTGTCGTCCACAGCTTGTTTTGGTGTGCAGATATTATAGAGAGCGGTTATGAACTTTATACGCATGCGCAGACCATCCCAAGACATGGAGAATGTGACACCTGGAGTGACTGAGGGGTCAGTCAGTGCCATGCAGACTGTGTACATGTTGCAGAAGGACTAACAAACGCTGACCCGTCTAACCCGTCTCTCTGAGTCTGCAGCATGGCTTTAATAAAGTTCTTTTATCCCTGAACCACCTTAAACACTTTTCAGCTTTTCATATGGCGTGGGTTTGTATGCTACATCCTTTCTTCGGGGTGTTTATGATCTGAAGACGGCTCACGACATTAACTGAAAGAAATGTATTCTGTTGGATCTGTCTACCCTTGGTTTCCGGTGTGGTATTCCTCTCTCCGTCGAAACCTGTCTCTTCCCGTCATCTTTTTCTACAAGCAGGAAATAGAGTGACCCTCAGCGTAACATTCTCTCACCTACTGAGTATCTACAAGAATATCTACTCACCTAACCAATCTATATACTCCTAAACGCCCTACTCAATAAATTCTTCTTACAATTCCTACTCTACTTGTCTTTCCGTCCTAAACCTCTCTCTTCTCCTACCTGACTAACTCCTCCTCGCGCTCTCTCTCACGTCATTTCCTTCACATTTTTACATCACTCATACACGTCTTCCGAACAACTGACGTCATTCACGCTCTTTCGTTCTTCCACATTAATCCTTATAAAATGTAACCTTAGTCACGATACAGTCAATAACTAATAACCATGATACCTGACATTTGGTCTAATTAACCAAGAAAGCATGTTACGGTGGCTGGTCAATGTGTCTAAGGTAGTACATGTGCGTTAGTGAGATATCAAGACCTCTGGTGAAACACGCAATTCAGTAAATCTAAGATATATTTATTGCGTGAATCACCGCGTGCCACGCTGTGTGGGACAGAAGGACAGTATTGGCATGGTCTGCGCATGTGCATATCAAATAAAGTTCATTACCGCTGTGTACACCATCTGTACAATAAAAGTTTATTGCCATCAAAACATCGTACACATGTTAATTGTCGTCCACAGCTTGCTTTACTGAGCAGATACTATACAGAGCGCTTATAACTTTCGTCTCTATGCGCATGCGCAGACCACGATAAGACAGTCGTTTCCTATCAGACATCGGGGCACGTGACACCTGCGATGACTCAGAGGACAGTCAGTTTCAGTGGAAGTACACGTGACAGAAAGATTAACAGACTGTGACTCGTCTCACCCGGCAGCTGAACTCTTACTGACCCTGCAGTGTTGCTTCAGACAAAGTCCTCTCTCCCTAGACTACCTTGTTCCCTTTGAAACCTTTATAAGCGATATATTTGTATGTAACAACAATTAATTGGGGTGGTTTTTGTTATTTTAAGACGGTGTACGACACTACCCGGAAGAAAGGTATTCTGTTGGACCTTCACGCCCTTGGCATCCAGGGTCGACCTCCACTCTTCATCAAGAACTTTCTCTCCCTTCACATCATTTTAAGTTCCTGTTGGATCTGCTGTGTCCAATCTTCAGGAACAGAAACAGGGTTCGCTCAAGGCAGCACACTCTCAGCTATACACTTTAACATTAAAATCTGAAAGTCAATTAAGATTTGGTAGCCTCGTTGTGTGTAGATGATTTTGGTTACTAGGTCTGAAAGTTCTTTTACAGGGTCTCATTACCCTTCATACTAATATAATCAGTCCTTGTCTTGTTTAACTTGATACTAATATGATCTTACTTGGTCTCATTCATAATAATAGTATTACTTGGTCTTATTAACAGTTATAATAACAGAATCTTACTTGGTCCCATTAATATGTATAGCAATACAAACTTGCTCTCTTTACCTTCATAGTACAATATCCTTACTTCTTCTCATTACGCTTTAGAATAATCCAATCTTGCTCTCCCTCTCCTTCATAGTAATATTATCTTATTCGGTCTCACTAACATTTATAGTAATATAATCTTCTCTCATTAACCTTTCTAGTATTATAATCACACTAGCTCTTATTAACCTTTGTAATAAAACAATCTTCTTTAGTTTCATTTACCTCTATTATAGAAAATCCTACTTGGTCTCAACAACCTTTATTATAATATAATCTTAGTTTTCTCATTAACCTTTATTATAATATTCTCGTACTGGGTCTCATTAACCAAGTAAGCAGGCTACTGCGGGTGAAAGTGCTGAAAGTAGAGTAAAGGAGGTTACGAGAGATGGTCGCTAAACTACACAGACACAATTTGAAAGTCAACTGTGAACGAGAGTGAACTATGTTTTGTTTCTTCCTAACTTATCCTTCAGTTAGTCTCTGGGCCAAGCACACAAAACTAGTCGAGTTGATTCCATTTCAAACTCCCCGTCCCCTTCTCTAGACATGAACTCCCGTGCATACGCGTTATGTCTTCTTCACTCATTTATTAACCGTCTCAGCATCAGGTGCCAGTCTTGAACCATTCCTCGCAAATATAATTGTAAAAAGAAAAGATAATAAATTTTGAGAGAATGATCACCTGCGAGTTACTGTCTCATTCTTGAGGGTGATGACCACCTTGGAGAGGATAGTTCCTAAGTATTAAAAGATGTCGACGTCTTCGAGCCGTGTTCCCGTTTATGCTGACGTCTGCTTTGCCGTTGCCATTGACAATGTTGTCTGTGCAGTTTAACTTATTTTCTGTTTAATGCGCACGCACTGTAGTAACTTGATACACATAATTAGTTGTTCGGTTGGTTAATTACACCATGTAAAATTATATCGTTATTGAAAGGTTATCATGCTGGTAAAGACTAGCCACATTCATCATCATCATCATCATCATCATCATCATCATCATCATCATCATCATCATCATCATCATCATCGTCGACATGGGTTCCTTTTGCACGGTAAGCCACGTCAGCCGACGTATTGTAGGAGATGCGAGATTAGGCAACACCTGCGGCGGTACAGAGCAGCGACCATTTCCCCCCTCCCCAGACCTCTTCCCTTTCTCGCCCCCCTTCCATCGTCCACTCCCCCATTGTCCCTCACATCCCCATCCCCCCACATTGCCGAGTCAATTTTAGGTGGAATTCTTTTTCCATGGCACCAACAAGTCAACACCCCCCACCCACCTCACACAACGTCTCCCTCTTGACACCGGCGTGTGACAATGGTGTGTGAGATATATAAGGCCAGTGCAGGCGACCAGCAAGTGTACTGCGAAATCACCTTCAGGAGGATGCACTTTCCCGCCATATTAACCAGCAAGAACATTGGAGATCACCGGTCACTGCCTGCAACACGTGCCGACTGGCCTGACCATTGGCAGAGACCACTTCCACCCGAGGACAGACAAGAGGGCGCCAGTTGTCGCTCGTCAAGACAGACATGGCACCAGGACATCACCTGCTCGTCCTCACCTTCGGCCTGTGGGGGCTTTTGCTTCTTCTTCATGTCGACTCCGGTAGGTTCACTCCCTCAGACTCTTTAAACGCCAGAGAGTCTCGCTTACAACAGTAGTTTAACCTTTTTTCTAGCGATGTAAGGAGAGTTAGTCGCAAAGTTTGTAATTTGTTTTATCTAATCTGCAAGTTGGCAACTTGGGAGAAAAATGATGAGAATAAATGTGCGATAGATGATTGTAGGCTTTCATTATCTCTCTCCCCCCCTACTCTTAATTTTTTTTATATCCCCTGTCTTGATTTCTTTTTCTATCTCGACTAACAATATTGCAGGTATTTTGTATGTGTTTGAACCAAGTGTAGTGATTTTTATCCAAGCCGTTTAATTTTACTTTGCGTGTAGAAACAGTTTGTGACCAAATGGTTTTTGTCGCACTTGATTATAGCAAAAGAAAGAAAAAGATGAAATACATTGCAGTCACTTGTATTTACATTAACCCGACAGGCATGGACATGTAACATAAGGAGAGCAGAGAGTTCACGGTCCAGTGATCATGACTCCCTTACTTCCCGCTGTTCAAGTCGTTACAAGACTGTCACGTGACTCACTTTAGCCAAAGACAAGAAAACTGTTCTTCACCCGTTCTACCCTTTACATCGGTCGTACTGTCACGTGACATCAATGCGGCCTCCATGTCGTAGGAACCATTTCAGCCACTCATTGCTGTACAGCTCTTTGCTTTTTCCCCTCCTAGGCCCTGAAGATCACGTGGTGTATCATGGTAGGGCTGCAGTGTTTATCGTATCCAGGAAGGAGGACTAAATATAGACCATCTCTTGGGTCTACCACAGGTGCAAGACATACGCTTCTAGTGTTTGACACGAGGCCAAACTCGGCGGCCATTTCTTTGTGACATCGCTGTGTGAGTTTAATAAGGTTGGTGCGACTTTCTACACCGATAATATATAAACATTATTTACTTGCTTTTATATACTATGACCTGTTTGATGAGTATTTTGTATATTGTATGACCTGTTCAGTGAGTGTTTTATATATGGCATAACCTGATCAGTCAGTGTTTTCTATATGCTATGATCTGTTTAATGAATGTTTTTACCTTCAGCGCTACTGTAAGTCTTTCACTGGTAGTAAGGACAAGAGGACACTGTCTTGTCTCTCGGTAGCTAACAGTTAATGTGTAGCTGGTAAACACCGCCTTGTGGTAGTAATCAGACATTGTAAACAAATGACTACCCCTAGCCCTTCCCCCCCCCGCTCTTACCCCAGCCCCCAGTCCTTGTCTCACACTGACGACAAACCCACATACAGACAAGTACTTGGTGTATATTCTTCTCTACTGCGGCTGTGCGTCTGACATCGACTGTTTGTCACGCAATTTTGTATAAAATAATTACTGTAATGTCAATGACGACTGTTGCTACAGTTAATCAACAATAAGGTTAATAATCACTGACATCAACATCACACAAACTTCTAGTCATCTAGTGTAACACTGATGTATGTGACATTAACAGGATACAACCTTATGCTGTAACACTGATGTATGTGACACTAAAGTCTGTGTCACTGATGTATGTGACACTAAAGTCTGTGTCACTGATGTATGTCACAGACAAAACTTCAGGAAGTTCTGTGACCAGTTACACCAAGTCTGTGACACTCAGCGCCTTCATCTCTGGGCGGCAGCCAGTGATCGTCAAGATCCACCCTCAAGCTGGTTAATGGTCAGGCCGGGTCACTCTGTCACCCGAGAGATACCTAAAGTCACTCAACTCTATCACCGAGGTCAAGATCACTCGGGTGGAGCAGACAACTGTGAAAGCTGCGGTCAGGAGGTCGCCCGCTACCTACACAGTCTCCGTGTTACGGGTAGGTTTGGGAATGTGAGCATAGTAACCGTCTATGAACTGGGGTAGTGCAACCCAAACAATTCATCATTTTTCAATAAAGTAGATTGTTGACAAGTTACTTCGTTGTCTGCATCAGTCTTTGTACATGATGTAATTTTGACATGCTAGTCAAATACTGAACACAGTGAAACCATTCACAGCTAAATACTTACTGAGCACAGTGTAACTATTGACAATGAAATACTAATCACAGTGTAACTATTCAAGCTAAATACTAATCACATTGAAACTATTCACAGCTAAATACTAATCACAGTGAAACTATTCACAGCTAAATACTAATCACAGTGAAACTATTCACAGCTAAATACTAATCACAGTGAAACTATTCACAGCTAAATACTAATCACAGTGAAACTATTCACAGCTAAATACTAATCACAGTGTAACTATTCACAGCTAAATACTAATCACAGTGTAACTATTCACAGCTAAATACTAATCACAGTGAAACTATTCACAGCTAAATACTAATCACAGTGTAACTATTCACAGGGAAGGTCGCAGTGCCAGACACCCTGGAGTGGCGAGACATGCTGGTGTTGACCGGGTACGACGTTGACGAGAACACGGGTGTGATGAGAGGGCTGAGAGAAGCGGGTATCCCAGTGCATGTGATGAGGAATGATAACATCGACGACGTGGTGACGTCCCGTAGTGACGTGGTGTGGGTGACGGACAGGGATCGTTTTGTGGTTTGCGGAGGAAAGTTGTTGTGTATCTGCAAGTTATAGGTCTCCATGACAACCGCCATGTAGAGAATCTGTTCATGTCTCATTGTGCATCCAGATTTGTGAAAGTCGTCTCTTAATTTACCAGTTTACAGAAGATTTAGTTTTATCTTGGCTTAAATTTCAATTCAAAAATATGTTTCAGTTGCAAAGACTCCATGAGAATGTACAGAAAGGGTTGGGTAAAGTGTGTATGCAAAGTCTGTAGCGACATCTGGGAAATACTTTGGCAGCTGTTTCTAGAAATCTTAAAGTATTTTAGCCAAACTCTGCTGATGCCAATGATAATGATGATGACAACGCTCTGTCGGGATGGGATGTCGGGTTTTGAAGTAGAGGTAGAAACGATAAGATATCAGAGTGGTGTTCCTTCGCCTGGCCGACTGGAGGGGACGAGGTTTTTGTATTTGTGTGGTTGTCTCCCTTGACCTGTCGTAAATATCCTGCCTGTTATTTGACACATACTTCATCGTCCTTCTCTTCAACGATCTGCTCGTCTGCGGCCTTTTTGGTTCCAACTACAGCTTTCTGGTGTCCCACCGACAGTAAACCTTTATCTTACCTTTTCTTTGCGCCATTTGCCGGTGGATGTGCACTACAACACCGGGGTCGTACCGACACGCCATGAAGTTATGCAAGGGTGCACGTCCCCGGCCAAACCTCTTCCATATTAGCTACTAATCACTCTTCGACTGAGCTGTGTCTTGACTTAATCCTCCATGTTTCACTTCATGGCAGAACATTACGAAAATGTCAAACCAAGAATTAAATCAGCTTTTAAGGTTTGGCAAACGTGAAACATAAGATGGCCGCCCCATGGCCGTGCGACACCCGCTGCTCTGTTCTCTTGTTATTTGTTGTGGCGACTGGAGGGTTTGTGCTATTGCCATTTTGTGGTGACCGGACAGTTTGGATGATCGCTTCCGTGTGCTTTATTTGTAGTCTACCCACAACCTTTGCTTCAGATGATTCTTGTCCCTGTTCCTGCCCTTTACAGTCTCGTGCTGCATTTCATTCCTAATCTACCGGCTCTTTCAACGGTGGATGTTCAGTAACTTCTAACTAGAGTCGTCAGTGTGGTCTGTTGCGGCGATTAAAGAGGCTTCATCTTGACCACAGCTTGAATCTGCCTCCTTTGAGGTGCAGCGGACAGGCCTCCCTTGTCGCCATCTACACGTATAGGGTGAGTTGTCTATGCCCTCCCTTTGACGAGTAGCTCTCTCAAACTCCCTGTCCACCTGTTACCAGGTCTACCTGACTTTCTTCTCATCGTTAAAATCACCCGCTAGTTCTAAATGAGATATCTTTATTTATGACTGTTATTATGTAACATAATGTATGTATTATCATGTATGTATGTCTCAGATGGCGCCAGATAATATGGTGACACGGCGACAGGCTTCTTTTTTTTGTTCTCTTTTTGTTTTATGCTTTTTATTAATCACCAAAACAAATTCATAGTGCAAATCCTTGTGTGTACAGTAACATTTCCTAAACTTATTGTGTGTGGTATAGGATTATATGAGTTAGGATGATGTTTATTTGACTGTATATAAAGTCTTACAACACATTTGGTTGGCAAACTATTCTAAACATTGATGAAGCAAAAATAAATATTAAGTTAAATCTTTCATTCATGTGTTTTTCCTGTGATTCTCTCTTATTCTATTCGCGTATGAACGCCCATCACCAATGAGCGCGTGCGTCTGTCAGTATGTTACTATAAGGTTGCATGGAAATGTTTTTGATGTATATATAATATAATGTTTGTGTAGGTGCGTACATGCGTGTAAGGGGCCTTAGCAGAGTGTGATATCAGTACCGTGGGCTTAAATGCTAAGTGCAATATTTTCAGCTGGCAGTCCGAAAGAAAGCTAACAAAACTCTTAAACTAAATACAGACACATATCGCAATCAAAACCCGTATTCGTTGATATCAATACAGCGAAATTTCTGAACTCAATTAAACACTATATATTTTACAACTTAAAACTGTTTAGTAGAAACAAATTTTGAAGTAGTTTAGATAAATAACTTAAAACATTTTAAGGCGTTGGAAGAAAGTTTTAGAATGGATTTTCAAAAAGATTTTTCTTTTCAAATAGAAAACAGATCGAAGCTGTTCTTCGCTTGTTCAAATAGTTTTAAAAAAAAAACGATCACGAAATCTTGGAATCAGCTTCAGATAAATGCCAAGATTTTACAAGCAAACAACACATCCTAAGATGGTAAAAAAATCGACGGCTAATTGTCAATTGTTCAGTGGTTTGGATTTCAACAAACAGGAGATGTGGACATCTCTCTACAGATATCTGAGAAAACTGATATCACCTGAAGCATTCAACGACGAAAAAACCTCGGACAGCAGCACAGATCAGAAGAGAAAAATTGTTAGAACTCTCTGAATGTTCATCGATCATCAAATATTAAATAGCTCAAAAGCAAACCTAATCTCAACATGTCAGTAACGGCCTATAAAAAATTGAATATAATAATGAAAAAATCAAGTATCACAGGGCCTAACTCAACTTTACAAGAAAACATAGAATTTAATCCCCCCCCTTTTGCTCCCTAATAAAAGCCTTTGTTTAAACGTTTACAAGTCCGCTTGTGAAGCCACCTCCGTCAGAACATTCACAATCTGTCGCTGTTGTCGCTCCTCTTGAAGTTACACTCAGCGTCAGCCCTCGTCAAACACAAGTAGATTAAAAAAAGAAAAAAAACATGAACAAAAATGCACTAAATAAAACTATGACAATCATTTTAAGATATTATAGTACTATTCTCATCCAAGACTTAACATCTAAAACGCGAAAAATTAAAACAGAGGCAGACTTAACACCACATGGACCATACCTGTAGCTGTACATTTGTGTAACCAGACTGATCCGCTCTGTTTACATGGCGAGCTACACACTGTGGCCGGACCATCCCTTAGTCGCGGCTCATAAAAGCCCAGGCGTCTGTCAGTCCCTTCATCTTGGTTGTTTCAGGGAACATGACAGAGGATCACAAGGAAAATTTTCACTGAAATTTCTAGCTGTTAGTCGTCGGGTGGTCTACCTATTCTTATATATACTTCACTGATTAATGAAGTATAATGATCAGCAGATATGAATGTTATTTATCCACATGGAAAACAGAAAGGGTTACAGAGGAAAAAAAATCTGCAAATGGTATTGTCAGTCTCATGTAGTGGAGATAGAGGCAGGTTATGTCTGGGGAGAGATTCGTTAGAAAGTTGTTGACACATTTGTAAATGTCCTGCAAATCTGTATTTTGAGGCGCAGGTGTATATGTGATACTAAACAAGAAGCGCTGCGGCAGGTTTTAGTTGTCAGGGTTTGGTCAAGGGGAAAGAAATGATCTTGTGATCTTTGAGATATCTTCCCGAGTAGACTCCCTTTTACAAGAAAGGTCCCAAAGCTATCAGGTTTCTATTAAAATATGTCGAGAAAAAAGATTTTTTTGAAGTAATGAAACTTAACTTAAATCTGATGATGATTGGACGATTGATTGGATGATTGATTGGATGATTGATGATTATGCAGGCAACCTAATGAGCAGTCAAAACAAAGAAACCCTATCATTCTATGACTGGACATGATAGTGTGAACAGGAACATTTGCAGCCTGGATAAGTTTATAATGATTTGTGCACAGTGGAGCACCTTCTTGCTAAATATCATTTGATCATACTATCTCATCATTGCATGTTATGTTGTGTGCATCCATGTTTTTTGGCGGGGTGGGGTTTTAAAGCGCCATGAGGACCGGGATATGGCCCTGTACAAATTCACTATATTACTATTACTACTACTACTACTACTACTATTATTATTATTATTATTATTATTATTATTATTATTATTATTATTATTATTATTATTAAGTTGACAACCAGTGATTCAGAAGTTCATGTAAAATACGAGAGGCCAAAGCTGCCAATCTTTATTGACGGGAATAACAGTCTGGACAGTTACCTGCAACGTGTTGAACGTCTTGCTGAGTTGTCCAGCTCGCCGCGAAATGAGCGTCGCTGAGTGCACTGTTGTCAGGGCATGTAGTGGACATCTACTCCCGCAAGCCAGCACAAGCGGCTAAAACATACGATGTGCCGAAGCGAACATTTCTCACTGGTTATGACTTCACGGACAATGGTTTCAGACAACTTCTCCGTACCAGCGAATCACAGAAAAGGTGAGAGTCCAAGCAGTTTTTAGAAAGAATCAAAGGGTACGTTCATAAATGAACAGAGATAGCCGGGCAGAAGAAATACTTTGAATGACTTTTACATATTGTCCTTAAGCTGATTTCCTTTTAACTGCCATCGCTTTTGTTGATAATCATGTGCAAAAAGTCGTTGTATTTGTTACGCTGTCTTCTTTTTTCCTGTGTATCACTCTCCTAAATGTCCATTTCTTTACTCAGAATGACTGTATCATTCTGATTGTTGTCCTTATCAAGGGAGTGATCAAGAATCAAACGGCTTCTCTGCCACTTTCATGCATGCACATCAGCAAACAAATTAAATACACGATGACTCACAACTAGAACAAGTAGATTTCAATAGACATAACACCAGATAAAACAACATCTATGTCACTGTCTCTGATATTCAAGAACAATTTAAATGTCTATTTAGCGCTGCTGTAAAATAGTATTTGCGCGCGCGTGTGTGTGTGTGTGTGTGGTGGGGAGGTGTGAGAAGGGGTACATATAGGGATGGATAAGAGGTAGAGGGCTGGGTTGACAAAATAGAGAGAACATTTGCAGGTTTTTTAAGTTTGTTTCGTTTTTTGAATGATGTGCTTAACTGGTGCAAATCTCATTTCTTTTCGTCTTTATTGTGCATCTGCATAACCTTTGTGTCTACTATTCGATATGTGCTTCTGCTACGCCACTTGCTATCTTGCGCGCGCGCGTGTGTGTGTGTGTGTGTGTGTGTGTTTATTTGCGCGCGCATGTGTGTTCCCGAAGGCTCCTGACGAGAGGTGTGGTCCGGCTCGTAGTAGCCCTCTTAGCGCGAAACTCCCGTGGCTTTACCGGCAGAGTGGGATGGACCACGATTGTGGACCACGATTACTGCACCGCGCGATGAGCAACGAGACGCTTACTATCGTGGCTCGTGCTACACAAGCGTGGCTCTGCAGTTTCACTATCGTCTTCAAAAGTCATAATTTTTAAGTCCATGTTTTTGAATGAAGAAAAAAATTTTAATCGCGCTAAGAGGGTATTTGTCACGAACTTCCCGCGGACATGCGCACTCTAACAAACAACACAAGATCGCTTCAGTTCAGGACGTCCCTTCCCGGACAAATACTTATTATACAAAACGTCAAGTGAAATTGTTCAAATACAAGAGACTCTGCAGCTAGGCAGTCCTGTCAATAATCAGTACAAAGTTTAGTAAAAACCAAATAGTGCAAAATACTACTACACAAGCGAAAATACCAATACACACACACGCGCACGCGCGCGCACACACGCGCGCACACACACACACACACACGCGCGCGCACACACACACACACACACACACACACACACACGCGCGCGCGCGTCTACCGTAGCTATTTAAACCGCCTCAGTCACTAATTATGTTCAGCACCACATAATCAAGTGTCACTTGAGTTTAAACAATGATGGCTATTCGCTGCTACAAAGATTTAATATTTGAAAGAGACCTACTTTCCTTCTCAAGTGTTTCTCAAATTCTCAGCGTCTGAGATTTAAATCAATAGTTCTGCCTCAACACCCTGTAGAAGGTGGAGATTAATATGAACGAGGGCTCGAAACCTCCCTCTAACTTGAATATTTTCAAAAGAAATTCTTACTTTCTGTACGCCGTGTCTCATGGAAGTCCGGCGTCCCCGATAGCTCACGTGTTTGCCCTGTGTCAGAGATCACCGGACATAACGGTGCGGTGCACAATGGACGTGGCTATCTTCAGCTCGCTGCTTTGGTTAACGAATACCGCGACGGCCCTCCCCTTTGTCGGTGGGTTGTCGTTGCTGAAACAGGTGATGGTGGAGCACAGTAGATCGACACTCTCTAAAGCGCTAATTCGACTCGTACTGCCTTTCTCGCCAGCTCCGGTTGTCCTCACTCTCTGGCAACCTTCAGTCAGCTTGGCTCTTGTTCTCCGCACACAGCAGCAGAACGGCGTAGATTCTTCAGCAAACTACGTATAACCGCCCGGCGACAGTAACAGAAGCCTGACGCCTTCAGCAGCAGCTCGGCTTTAGCAAATATCAACAACTGTAGCAGCAGCAGCCCACTGGCCGCTTACGATCGGGATTAAATACTCACCCCTTTCATACAAGACCAGGTGTGAGCACTGCATGACCCACGCATGGAGTTCGCAAATCTCGTGGTTCACGCTTTCCACGTAATACAGTGACAGGTCAATAACAGATTCGAAATTACCTACATCCCTACTTTACACGCTTATCCGATGCAAAACACCATGTGCAGATTTATACTGACGGATCCCATGACCCAGAGACAAACACAACCGGATTAGGAGTATATCAACACGGTAACATTACCATCTTCAGCAGACTCCCAAAGAAGACATCAATTTTCACAGCTGAGCTGACTACCATGTTAACAGCTCTTCAAACACTCCCTACTAAAATGAAGGACAGAATGCATTTACAATATTTATTAATTTCTGACTCACTCTCAACACTTCAGGCTTTAAAAAACAAATCAGACATAATATACGAGATTCTGTCATAATAAAATCAAACAGGAACACGGAGACATTAAGTTCTTTTCGGTTCACTCTCATATAGGAGAAGGAAATGAAGATGAAGATAAACTAGCTTAAATGGCAGTAAAACAAGAAGCAAACCCGAAAGTCACCACCCTAAACATCTCTATTTCACCAGCAGAGAAAAAATAGCTATAAAACCAGCAATAAAAATAAGGTAGCAAGAGAAATACAAAAATGAAGGTAAAGGTACTAGGCGATTAATAGATGAGCAGCCTAGCCACACTTTGATGTACCTGCGGTCAAATAGGGCTGAACAAACTAAAATAGCCAGAATGAGGCCTAGTGGAGAATACCTAAGAAGATATTGACCCCCCCCCTTCATTTACTTGTGGGGATAGACTTAGCACCCCACACATACTGTTGGAATGTATTGAAAAGAAACCAGAGAGAGAAGAACTAAAACATTTACTAAATAAATACAGACTGAGGATAAACCTTAGTAACTGCCTCAACCCACCTAGAGAACTATCGAATAGTATACTGTCACTAGTAGCAACAATAGTAACAAGCCACTCAAATTGCAGATTAATAGAACATTGGCATAGGGTAAAACAGGATAGCATAGCCATCTACATGGATAAAACCCCCAAAAGCTAAAAAAAATATTAAAGTAGAGCAACACATGGAATCCAATAAACCAACACAATACACTACCACGACGGACGTGGCAGGGCCCCTAAACACTGGTAACAAGCAGCGGCTGCAACAGCAGCAGGAGGAAAAGGAGGCAGCAGCATTCATGAAAACTTGGCACATCAACAAAAGATAAAGAGGACACAAATACAATACACCACCCATGCAGACTTGGAAAACCTAAACACCAACAAAAATAGAGGGCACATGCAAAAATAACACGACACATCTGGCACCACAAAAACAACAACCCTTCCCCGACACCTCCCAATCCCCCCACACCCTCACCCACCTCCCCAACACCCACATCTCCCGAAGACCCCTTCCCCCACAGTGCGAAATCACCGAGAAGTGGAAGCACTTTCCCTTTCAAAATCAACAACAGCAACAACAAAAACATTCCAATTTAAAAGAGGCTGATGTTGCTAATGTATTCCCTAACACCCTTCATTGTCTGATGCTATGGACTTACGTGGTTTAGCATCAAATGTCGTCAAAGATGCACTGAAAGACCAAAGCACTTGCTTTAACAAATTAAGCAATAGAGTTTATCATCGGCCTGCAGGAATATAACATGGCCCGTAGTGCAACGGAACGCATACTGGGCCCATCAGGAAAATGTTCTTCTGTCGGTGCTTGGAGACGACGATGAAGTCAATAGGAAGGCAGCAGGGGATATGATAAAGACCATTCGCCAAGCAAGCTGCTGGCTCTAAACAGCAAGTCAGAGAATTTCAACCTCCCAAAGGAGAATGCTCAAACATTGCAAGACTTGCTGCCATCATTGGAGGACCTCACACTGGAACCACCTCTCACAAAGCACCTCTCAGATGAAGAACTCCAGTAGCTTGTCACTCAGCCCTTCATCAGTCAGATACCTGGCCACTCTCAGGGAGTCATAAGCTGTGTCAGGACAAGTGAGTGAGGCATCAAACTCAGTCTATTGGATGGATGCAAGGGATGGTTATCAAGAGGTTTTATGGCCTCATTTCACACTGAGCAAGATTTTCGCTTACCACGTGACTTGAAATGAAAACCGGTGCCTGTACTGTTCATAATTATTGTCTGACAGTGCAAATGTTATAGAAACTAAACTTTTCTTGCAGTTATTAAACATAGAACTTTTAACATAAAAGAAAACATTTAGTAAAAAACATTTTTTTTTTTGCATTTTGGGGGCAGAAAGTGGGTGGTGTTCTGCTCACTGCAGATTTCTTTGTTATTCTTGACCTCACTACAGCTGGTTGTACAAAACCCCAAATGTGGTTGTTGATCTGTTACAGTTCATTGGATCACGCTACACCCTACTGTATAGCATTGATGATGACACAAGTTGTTGTGTAAACAAGACCCAGTGTGTAGACCGTATGAAATTTATGCTGACACTAGTTGTTGTGTAAACAGAGACACGGAGCTCGTGTTGTGACAAAATAAGACGTCATGTGTATGACGTCACGAGGTGATGACGTGGTGACTGAGAGTAGAAGAGGAGATACTCTGAAGACAAGTGTTGATGTCAGAGAGACATACACGACTACAACAGGTGACAGGTGCGTCTCTGTGTGTGCGAGTGTTGGTCATCTTGAGGTGGCTTGTCGTCAGGGGAGATAATAACAACAAGTTGTGACGTACAGCGAGAATAGAGGTCAAATATAAAAATGTTACGCTCGCACCGTCTTAACACATCACGTACAATTCTCACAGTTAAAGCAGATGTATAGTCAAACATAGAGGGCAGATCAGTCAGACAGATGACGACTTTTCTCTCCAGACCACGAACAAGATGTCCAACCGTCACCCACACCACGTCACTGCGGACCGTGGCCACGTCCTCGATGTCATCATCCTTCATCACCCGCATTGGGATACCCGCTTCTTGCAGTCCCTTCACTATACCCAAGTTGTCCTGAACTTCAGGCCAACACAACACCAGCACGTCTCTCCACTGTTGACAGGTTGGTGTTGTGTCACCGCTGTTGGAGGTGACTGTTGTAGAGTTTGTGTGACTTTCTGTCAACATTCACAGTTTGTTTATTCAGTAAGTCTCATGTCACATATACAGCGTACAGACTAACAGACACATGGATATAAACAATGACATCATCACGTGATGTATCAGAACGATATGACAGAGATCCTCACTAACACGCTTTCTTTCTACACAAGACTGATTCTAACATGTTTGTTATTTATCACACAGGTAAGTGTTCACCTGTAAACAACATTACACTACACAATACACACACCTACCCATAACACCAGCACGGAGACTGTGTAGGAAGCTGGCCACCTCACGACCACACGTGACACAGTCAACTGGCCTGTCACCTGAGTGACCCTGACCTCGGTGATAAAGTCCTCTGACTGGTGGGCCGTCTGTGTGGTCGGGCACACCACGCTCTCGGTAAAGCTCGACAAGATGGTATTCAGTAATCATCTTGTCCTGCTCGACTTCTCTGACGACGGCCGGCGGAGACCGGAGGGGTCTGGTTAAATATTCCACTTGCCAGCCGGCGGGTGCTTTTAGATGAAAACAACTTGCCGCCCAAAGATTGAGACCAGGGACTTGTGTCAGCAGCTTGTCACACACAGTCATGAAGTAGCTGAAGCTGATACTCTTGTTATTCCTGTAGCAAAGGATGTAGCTACACGTGTTATGCTGCGTACTATTACTAAAATGTTTATGTTGGTGTATTTTGTGTGCCGTCGTCTAGTAATGACATCATCAACTAAATAAAGTCACAATAATGACACGTGTAACTACACAATCTGGTTAACAAAGGGTTAAACAACTGGTGGTTACTTTGAGAAAAGAAATTGAAGCCATCTACCTGCTTGTTTAAGTTGTTTATCATCATATCATACTTTTTACAACTCACTTGTAATATCTCACTACTTCATCAGCGATGACATACAACAACACTCCGCTCGCCGCCTGTGACAAGTCGTTGACGGCCTTCTCCACGTCTTTACCGTCATCAAGATCATACAGCAGGAGGTGAGGCTGACCGGGTGATACACCTGATGACTGTTGTGTCTTTACTGTCTGCAGCAACAGGTGATACAACATGATGCACGCGGCACGACTCTCACTATATATACTCACAATGTAGACGTGGTGACCACATCGCAGCCATTGTATGGCCATCAGCAGCAGCACCACAGTTTTACCTGTACCGGGCGGTCCGGTGACAAAGAGTGTGGGAGGCGCCGTGTTGAGCAGGTGAAGTTGCTCCGGGAAGAGTGT